>JAHWFP010131131.1:0-32014 GCA_023313725.1 Lithobius niger | reverse complement strand
GGGGGGTGTAGGGGATTGTCCGGAAGTGAACATGAGGTAGAAAGGATGTAAAGTGAGGAACGGAAAGGAAGGGGTTCAGTGGCGAACTGGTTTGGCTGGGGTCAGTGTTGAGGTTTATGGGTTGGTTGGTTCAAAGTGCTGAGGGACTTGGGTGCGGCTGATAGAACGTGTGGCCGTGGGATTTTGGTATGTCTGGCTAACTGACTCCATGCGAGTTTTTTTTTTTGTTTTTTGTTTTTGTTGAGGTGTTTGGGTTTATCGTAGCTGTTAGTTGTTGTTTTGTGAACAAGTGTCTCTCCAAGGCCTTACACGAGGAAAAAATGCCAAATGCAGCGACGGAGAGAGACACATCCGCTAGGAATGTCCTATTAGTCCTAGACACGCTTCTGGGGTCTTTCTAACATTTTTATATTGCGTGTGAGACTGGTGCATGAGTTAGTTAATTAAACTAGTGAGCGATGTAAATATTGGTAGTCTGTGTGGACCTTTTGGTTGTTGTGCTTAGTGGAGGACGAAAACTTCGATGCAAATCACCAAAATGAATAAATGTATACAGATCGATGCAATTCTGTAAAGGAAAGAGGAAGACAAGCCAACCAGCGAAAATCATACACTAGAGATGGCGTAATACGGTAAGCCATCTTTAAGCACTTACGTTTCATCGGAGTAGCGTGACCCGGATTCGAACTGGCAACCCAATCCATCCCATGATCACTGCCATAATGCCTTTATCGATTCGACATGGCCCAGTGGAGGAGTGGCCTTGTCAATAAAGGCGTCGTGTAAGTGATCTGGGGACGAATTTGGTTGCCAAGTTCGAATCCGGGTCATGCCACTCGGACGAAACGTAAGTGCATAAACAATACTTGCTGTACTACGTGATTTCTAGCATATGATTTTCCCTGGTTGGCTTGCTTTCCTATTTTCTTCGCTAAAATGAGTAAGGACATGAACGATAGGAATGGAGGAATCGACTATTTTCCACTCAATTCACTCAAGAGCCTATAATATTGTTGAGTGCATGACATGTTACTTGTACACTATACTAGGCTATACAGTTCATGTCTAGCCGTGTTTTTATTCTTTTGGGGGTATCTAAACATGACCAGCAACACATTCAAACCTGATACTTGGAGTGTGACCATATATGCCGTAAAAAGAATGAGAATGTGTGTAGCCTAAGCAACTTAGAGGTTAATAGTAGCAAGAATTTATAGGGTTGGGTAGGAGAATTTGTGACCGAGACCCAAACAGCAACGTCTTGGATACGTTCGTATTAGTTCAGTCTTAGTTTATAGAGGGCGCCATGTGTTTTATGTGGGAATTTAGTCTACTCATATTTTAGCCTAAACTAAACGAAACTGGCTTGTATTTAATTATTATTTAGCCTAGCTTACTTGTAATTTAGTTTAATTTAGATTTGGGCTGAAAAATTAGCAAATATTACCAGATGGAACATGTGGCGCCCTCTGAAAACTCTGACTGAACTAATACGGACGAATGTAACATGTCTCAATAGGGACCTTTTAGAGTTACAAATTCTCCTCCCAAACCCTATAAATTCTTGATAGTAGTTAGAGCATTGCGGCTGAGTTGCTTGTCAGTGGACCAGATGATTTGGGAAAGTATACGGTATTGTTTCGATGGAAATAGTTGGCGTCCAGGTATCAACCACAAAATGCAAGTTCTACAACGCAGGTGTTTTGTGCGGTTAATGGCTTAGACGCGTGCAACTCTCCCAAGTTGCGGTAAGCTCTTAAAGGGCGATTAAATTGCGGCCGAGATCCAGATAGGGCTTGGACACACCGCAGGAGTCATATTTATTTTTAAGTCCGACGTTTGTTCTTGGCTCAAGGCCCAAAATACAGACAGCAGAGGTCTCACTTAAAAGTTTTAGCATTATGCAAAAAGAAGTAAAGTTAAGCGGTCACGGTGTGGTCAGGTCGTTCGGCCGGTTTGCGGTCGGTCTGTACTGGCTGGTTTGGTCAAGAGCGGGGGATGAGTGAAGATGGGGGGCCCCCCCGTGGTCGACATTGGTCGAAGCCTGGTGGACACACGAACGTTGTCAGGCTGGTCAGCGGCCGCCCCGGCAAGCCAACCAGCCGGCTGGCGCACTCGCTTGCGCTGGCGTCTCTCACTCATCTCAGTGCCTGGCTTATGAGCGGCGCCCATAACTGTCACGATGGGTGCGAATGACTTTGACTTTTCACCCGGCGTTGGTGCCGTCAGAATCAATTGGGCTGCGAGATTCATTCGTCCACGAGGCCTTGTTTGACGAGGAGGCTGCGAAGGCGTCTCCTTCTCCCCCTCTCTTCCCCCCCCCCCTACCCCAGTTCTTCTATGGCTTATAACTCAAAAGGAGGCTTCATTGCCGTTGACGTACGTACTGACGATCCAGTCGTTGAGTTGATCCGCTCCTTTCTGTTCTGTTACTGCGCTACCGTCGTTTCATCCGTCGCTTATATACTGGCTGCTGTTCGGTGTGCCATAGTGTGTTGTGCCTGCTGCCTAGGCGCTGCTTGTTGTTGCACCAATTAGAGGGTGCCATATTTTCCGAACGGTTTCTCCTGTTAATCCTCCCTGAGAGCTTTCCCTTGATCCGGGGGGTTCCAACAGCGAAATGGCTTTCTCTTTCATTCGCTCACTCTCTTCAGCATCATACAAGTAATGGCTACCAGTTACTGGCTCGAAAGGCTTGCTTGATCGCTTCACACTCACTGGCTTACTTCGCTCAACTAATTCTCTGCCTCCCCACTCCCACCTCTCCTTTCGCGGGTCTGCCTTTTCCTTTCTCTCATTCACTTGGTTGGAAAGCCACAAGACTATACTTTGTTACACGTTATGCTTGCAGGAAACTGACAGTATGAAGCCACGTTTCGTTGCACTACGGGTGCAAAAACACGTGGATATCAATCACACTTGTAGACCTGCACGGTTACTGTTCGAGTCTACGAGTGGGATATTTACGTGTTTTTTGCACTCGTAGTGGAAGGAAACGTGGCGTCATACAGTCAGTTTCCTACAAACATAAACGTAGTGTGCTGATTATAATATAGGGTTAAACGGGCCGAAAAGCCAATGGGCTCGAAATTGGTTAACATGTATATGTGTGCGTGTTAAATGCTGCCTATGGGCGTTTCCTTTTGGCCGTTCAGTCTGGCTCAGCGGTAGGACCTTGGCCTTTGATTTCAGAGGTCGTGGGTTCGATTCCCCGCTCAGGCAGTCTGACATATAAGTCCAAAAGGCAACGTAAGTAGGTTTGCATCCCTCTTTATTTAATACTTCTCGAGCCCATTTTGCTTTACGTCCTATTTACGTTGCCTTTTGGACTTGAATATCAGACTACCTGAGTGGGGAATTGAATCCATGACCTTTGAAATTAAAGGCAGAAGTCCCGGGCCACTGCACTGTGACAGAGGTTGGCGCTAATGATGTAGCTGTCGACACACCATTAAACCCCAATCCCCCCCACCAATTAAAAAAAAAGCCAAAGCCGTGGCAGTGTAGGTTAGTGGTTGGTAGGTTTTCGTTCTTTAGTTTCAAAGATGGTGGGTTCAATTGCCCGCTAAGGCATTCTGACAGTTACGTCCAAAACGCAATGTAAATAGGTTCGCATCCGTATTTATTTAGTGTGCTGACTATCTCCCCCCCCCCCCTCCAGTTAATAAACTATGACCAATAATTTTTAAAATTTGGATTTATGTTCGGAGTTTGGGGTCTTTGGAAGTAAACTGCAGTATGATAGGTCACGGCACGAATACTGATGTATTAATAAATAGTTTAGGCTAGCACATTTTCATTTTTTTGAAATTACAGTGTCTACCATTCTGATGAAGTGCAGCAATGCATAAATGCTTTGATCTAAAATGCAGTGTGAAAGACTTTTTTGTGAATAGCCTTTAGCGTGAAAGACTTTTTTGTGAATAGCCTTTAGCGTGAAAGACTTTTTTGTGAATAGCCTTTAGCGTGAAAGACTTTTTTATGTGTTTATGTGTTTTTTTTTTAAAAGTCAAATAACTGAATAAGGCCACTTACGTCCAAGGAAGCCTTGATATGCTATTTGAATTATTACAGCTCCGTCCACCCAGAACAGCATATGAATTTGGTCTCCAGCATTTTAAAGGAATTCGGTTGGGACAGACTCTTTAACAATTTTGAATTCACTTCAAGATTTCGTTGAACCGAAGTTATGTTTTCAGAATAGGCTTGTGATCCTTGTTATCGTAACACATCGCAAACGAAAGTTTTTTTTTTGTTTTTTTTTTACGGGTTTGGTAGTCAGTCTACCATAGTCTACCGTAAATTGACTAGTACGACCCTTAAACCAAGAAAACTCTTTGAAAAAAAAAACTTTTAAAATAATTTGTTGGGGTTACGGTTTCGTTTTAACAAGCGAGGCAAGTTTGTAGGGAAGACTTGAAATTCTCGAGAGAATGAGAGATGAAGTGGACTATGGCGGGTGGTTGTCTACCTTCGTTTGCCACTATTAATTTACTGCAAATTTCGTTTTTTTAACCTCATTAAAATAGTTTTTTCATTCAATGGAAGTTCTATTCTCTCGCAAGTCATTCATGTTTCTTTTCAAAATATTGATAGCCCATACGCGTTGGACATTTCTTAGGGATAAACGGAATAAGATAGTGGTCCTTTTATAACCGCCAGTTCAATGAGAAGAAACTGAACCAATGCTTTAAAAATGAGTACAGCACAGCATGCATTAGGCTGTTGATTGTAATATATAAGATAATCTTGCAAAAGGTCAGTGTTCAGGTAGTTGAAACTGCCGTAACATGTACGGGCAGCTTGATTATTTTCCCTCAAATTGATTGATAGCTACTCCATCACGTTTTCCCTGCAAATGGGAAAAAATACATTATCTCACTACTAACTCGATATAGTCACGTTGTTTTGAAGCTGAATAGCCATTAAGCCCCAATGCCACAAAATACCCCCAATTTAGCTTCTGTGAAACTTCGTTAACACGGCCATTATGTCAAAATAATGACATAGCTTTGTCTTCGGTCTATAAGTTTTGCCTCAAGGATAATCGTCCAAAAAAAAAAAAGCTTTTTCCTCAACCAACACCTGAGGCGACACGCGATCGTCACCTTGTCTCAATTCCCTCCCCCCCCCCACCTTGTCTGGTGTGGAAATTAACATCAACGCACCTGAACAAAAGTGTGAGCGTTGCTGTTATTACAATATTTTTTTTTAACATTCATATTTTTTTTTAATATCATCCACGACAGCGTTGACTTTATATACATTTTTTTTTGAACACGTTTCTACCTTGGTGTAACCAGGAAGCCATCATCAGTAATAATGAAGGTATGGAGGGGGTAGAGGTGGGTGGGAGGGGGGGGGGAGTTTGGGGTTCATTCCAGACCATTGTAATGAGAGGAAAAAGGTGTGGAATGGAGCCTCTATTCATTAGCTGGTCTGACCAGCACGAGATTTGTCCATTAGGCTACCGACGGGGCCAAGTTGGAAAAAGCTAAGGTAGTTTAGGGTGCCGGGTAGTAGCCTGCTTGCAGTCTAGTGGGTGCTAATGTCATTAGTGAGTAGCCCTGTTCGTGTAGCACCCATGTCGTCTAGACTTGGTTGCAAGGTGGTGGATGAGTAGTTATGAACAGAAATACTAACCAAGACAGTTACTGACGGATTTTTCTTCTTCTTCCAACCCCACCCTTTTTGCAGAGACAGAAAATTAGGCGGTAGTTTAGTGAGTTGGTGGATGCCTGTGTTAATAAGTGTGTTGAGGTATACGTGGGAAAAAAGGATGTTGTGTAAAAAACAAAATTGTTAGTTACATTGGTGGAGCGAGTGGAGATAAGGATTAAATTCTGACTACACTGACTTGCGAACACTCCCGTTGTTTGTTCTTTGTGTACCAAGCGTACAGATTGAGTCGAACAGTGTATATATATACATATTTTTTTTTTTTGCTGTGAAGGAAGTACCTTCACTGCTTGCAAGATCGTCTACAAGAACATTGTAGTTAAGCGGTTTTCCTTATTGGGATTTTATTAAAAGTTTCCTAAATTTTCAAATCCAATACATCTAATGGTCTTTCCGATTGAAGTGTCTATACAAATTGTAAAAACCTGTTGTTTTCACCTATTTTTCACTTCATATGAGTGAAACGTGAAATTGGTTTCTATGTTCCGTTGGTGCTTATAGACGGCGGTTCTAGTGGTTGTTGGGTACCGTAATAATGTAAAGACAGGAACGGAACAGCGTTAATCATCAAGACTGTAATCAGCGATTTTATTTTATAGCTGGTCCCGGCGTGACATATGGCGGTGTAGTAGGACGCGACGTTGTCACACTGTCCTATTTCTTGTCACACTGGGTTTTGTTTCCGTTTACCCAGTTTTCCGTCAAGAATACATGTCATAATATTTTGTTTGTTATTGACTGTTACTACTAATCGACATTACCCTTCATATTACTCACTGCTCGCCCTTTTTCATTGCTACCTTGCCAAAAGTGAACATGCTCCACCCTTTTTCACTGATTCCGTGAAAGAATGAACTTGTGCGCCCAATCGTATCAAAGGCTCCTTTTCACCTCCTAGATATAGCACCATAGAATCTTTGAACCCTATAAAAAAAAATTACCGTAGATTAAAAATGGAACAACACTTCGCAGCAGCGCCGCGATTTTCATAACTAAAATGAGATCACGTGGCCCACATCAGCCTATTGCATGACGAAGAGTCTGGAACGTGGATGCTGTGTTTAGAATATGGGCAGCACTATCGAAATGGTGAACAGGCGTTTTTAATTTCTACATTTTGATTGGTTGTCACAATGACTATAACTGTGGCTCAGTGCAAACGAAATGGCCCCTCGCCTTTGTTCGATCCAAGCGAAATTTATATATATATATATATATATACTAGCGGAGTCGCTTGCTTCGCTCGCTCATTCCGCGTCGTCTCCCTCCCCCCACTATTTAATTTGCCGTTCGGTCGGTAGATGGCATCGTATGTTCGCTCTGCTGGCCGTTGCGTTCCGGGCGCAGCTACTATCTCAGCGGGCCTTGGCTGCTACTCTGCCGTTCCGTCGGTAGATGGCGGAGATGGCATCGTATGTCCTGCTTGCTGCTGCGCTGCAGATGGCTGCGTTGCGGATCTTGTGTTATTATACACTATATACAGATATATAGATTTGTTTTATTTTTTCTTCTTCGTTTCATTTGGTGGTTTTTAAGTAAATTAATTTGGTTTCAAGGTCTTTGCACATGTTGTTCTGTCTGGTGTGGCACAGCCTTTTCTCTGTGTTTTCAACCCACCAAGTCTGATCGTATGATATTGTGGCCAGTGCTGAGATGACCTCCTCAATGTTTTCTTTTTCTACCGCCAATGTTTCTGCCTGGTTAATAGGGCGGCGCTGGTCGTTTGGCGTTGTCAGCTGCAGACAGGAGGAGACCCTATCCATCGATCGTTTTACTTGGCTTCCTGGCTGGACGGTTTGGTCGTGAGGAGCAAGGATCGTTTTCGTCCGCTGTCACCAGATGTCACTCTGTCACTGCCACGTTTGACTGACCGGTAGCGGAAGTCAGGAATTTAGGAAGCCGTCCATCGCGAAAGAAGATTGGGGGGGGGTTCTGCAAATATGAAACATGTGCCTTGCAGAACAGGAATTGATTGATAGAGACTTCAGTTTTAGATGGATGAAGTTTGAATATTATCGTGCGGCGTGCTCGTTTTACTGAGGTGATGTTTTTGTCCCTGATCACAGAAGTTTGTATCGTCAGAAATTATTTTGGAATACGGGTTAGCTGTTCTTTGAGAATGTGGGCATGTGGTATTGCAGTATGTTTTGTAGAAATTCGCAGAAGTATTTATCCAATAGCTTTTTATGTACCCGTCAGTGCCCTAACCAAACCCTTCCACACCGTTACGAATTGGTCTCACCAAACTTACTCATTGCTTCCTTTTGAGGTGGGGGTGGGGGGATTATCCCTCCTGAACGTCTTTGGTGTCGACGACTACTTACAGTCCGTCACTTACTTGTTGATTGTCACCGTCTTGAAGGTATTCGTCGCCGTTTTCATCTGCCACTTAAGACTTACCGCGTCAATTGGGCATTAAATCTGTCCTCCTGCCCGCTGTTTTTTTATTTTTGTAGGAGTACAGATCTACGATAATACCTAGATTTGGGGGTTTGTTTAACACATAATGTGTGGTGCAGTGGCAACCCGGGCCACTCCACTGTAACTGAGGGTGGCGCTAGTGACTTTACTCTCGACACGTTATTAAGCCTCAATTCCCCTTTCCTCACCTCGTTCCTACCATTTATTGAAGGAATGGTCGTTTCAAACGAATTGAATCGATAAAATGTTGATTTAAGTTTTGTTATGCCCCCTACGAATATTTTTAAGTTTTATTCAATCAATCAAATTTGAATATTTAGTTTTATTTAATCGGTGAAACTTGGATGATTTGGTTCCATGTTGGAGTAGCTATGTGTGCAGGATTGTATAAAGTTTTTATCACCGTCGTAAACTTACTTGCAGTCATGGGGGGGGGGGGGGGGGATTGAGACTTAATGGCGCCCAGGTCATTAGCGCCAATCTCGGTCACAGTGGAGTGGTCCAGGTTGCGAATGCTCTGCACATTACTGAGATGTTAAACAGAGATGCAGAGATTACACAGAGATGCAGTCATAGGCTGAGCGAAGCGATGCCTCATAATACCGGACTAAATTTTGGATTTTGTACGTCCGTGGTAGTTTGTTTTTCTTTTTGGGAAACGAAGACGTTCGCAATTTGGTTCTGATTTGGGTCAAATTTATTGACAAGGGATCTTTGGTGTGTGAAAGAAATTAGTTCAAAGATGAAATTCCATGGGGATCGGACCTTAATTCGATGTAGAGCACTGGTCAGAAATCACACAAGTGAAATAGCAAAGCACTTCCACGTGAAGTACTGGGCAGAAATCGTGTATAGGTTTCGGCCCTGTGAATGCAGAAAGTAAATTAAGTGTGTTATAGCATGTCTCACACCGCCATTTAATTGTGGTTTTCAGAACTGACGTTTAAATTGCTATAGCCTATTAGGCTTAGTTACATGCCTAAAAGAGGCTACAACAGTTAAAATTGTAGTTAAAAGTTTTAGTCATTATAATATAGATTCGCATAACAAGCCAAAGTATTTATAGCTCTTTTTATTGGGGGGGGGGGGGGAAGGGGTTCTAATTTGAGAAAGTCTGCGATGAAATATAAATATCCTGTGAAATCAGGTGTTTCCACCAGAATATTAAAGTACTGCAGCATGCGGCCGTCGGCTTCACAGTCTCAGCTAAGCTAGATCTGAATGGCCATTTTAAATCAGTCACCTACTAATTTTACGTAAACATTGTCTTTCTGTTCATAGTTGGATTGCAGTCCAACCTCTCCCCCCCCCAAATCGAGAGTCTGTTCCAACCTATAATATAAACCTTTGAATCTTTTCATTTCATTTGTACGCAATGAAATAAAATCCAACATACATTCCAGCGAATTTTACATTCATTGCGCCGTGTAGAGCAAGTTTCTAAGTGAAAAGGTCATTATTGTGCCTGCTTGCAAAACCCGGTGTTTTATACCCACATATTCTTGAGGGTTCACTTAGCCGGCGACAGACAATTGGGTAACCCGGGGTGCACTTTCGCCCCAATCTTAAGCCCCTAAAGCGGCATTTTGTTGGCCTGTGAAGGGTTCGTAGCAGCAGCAGCGTTCTCCGGTTCTCAGCCGGGGCATTCATTCGGCGGTTTAGGTTATATTATGTGTGTGTAGCGGGTTGGTGTGTAATGAAAGTTGGCTGCAAGTCGTGAAGGATCATTATCCGTAATTTTATTACCGAGTGGAAAAGCAAGAGTTGGGGAAGTGGGTCGACCTCTGGCTCAACACGTGTGAAAATGAAAACCAAAGCGAAAGAGCACGAGAGGATAGACCAGCAAGCAGTTGAGCTGTCGTGACCTTACTTCCTTTTCTCCGATTGATCGTTTCATCTCTTGTTAGCCTGAGTAACCAACTCCTTTCCAGGCCACTCAACAACCTTGTACTTTTAGTCAAGGTGGGAAATGGACGTGAATGAATGGGTATACGTGTTGCTGGAAGACGGAGAGATGAATATACTTAAGACTTAAGTGAAGCACGGTGTTCGTTGTGATTTCTATCTCAAAAGGCTCACCTCATGATGCTACCATGAAATGCAGGGTTCAACCATCTTGGCTCGGCTTGGCTTGATGAGAAATAACCAAATAATGCGATAAGTCAAATACATTAAAATGGCGACGTGTCGGAGAAAAATCTTCTCTGGTGCCATTGAAAATAACAGCGAACCTGACGACGTGTCGGAGAAAAATCTCCTCCGCCATCAATGATAACATCAGCGAAACTGGCGACGTGTCGGAGAAGAATCTCCTTTGGTTTCAATGAAAATATCAACGAAACTGGCAACATGTCTGAGAAAAGTCTCCTCCGGTATCAATTAAAACATCAACGAAACTGGCGACGTGTCGGAGAAAAATCTCCTCTGATATCAGTGAAAATGTCAACGAAACTGGTGATGTGTCGGAGAAAAATCTCCTCCGATATCAATGAAAATATCAACGAAACTGATGACGTGACTACATTTCAAGTGCAGCAAACAGTTTTTTGTATAGGAAACAAATCAGTCATTTTATAAGGGGGACGGATAAAAACAAAGCTGTAGAAGCAGCCATTGCAATTGCTTCACATTACCAAAACTCACAGGTTTCATACACCTGTTGTGTTAACCTTTTCAGGCCTGGCTTGAACCATAGTTACCAGGAATTTTATCGCATGCTTCACGTAAAATCCATCGTTTTTGGGAGTACGAAAACGTTATTTCGTAGTAACTTTTTGAGGTAAAACTGGTAATTAGTGCCGAAAGGTACAAACAAAACTACATTTTTAGTAGCAATAATTTTGTGTTATAGTGAATAACTTGAATTTATGAATTTGATCACAGGTATTAGTGCTTGCACAAAATATAGGTGACAAAAGTTTTCAAAACTTACAAATCCCACCAATTTAAAGCAATGTTAATGCCAAAATAACTGTGAGTAACAGACAGACCCCACAAAAGTTTTTTTTTGTAAAGGTTTTAAATTGTGTATGAAAATCTACGATTCGCCCATTCAAAATCGCTAATTCGTTCTAATTAATTCCATTTTTGAAGCCCGAATCGATGCAGTTTTACTCAAATTAATTCCATTATTGGCGCCCGAATTGATGTAGTTTTTCTCAAATTAATTCCATTATTGGCGCCCGAATTGATGCAGTTTTTCTCAAATTACTTCCATTATTGGCGCCCGGATTGACGCAGTTTTGCTTATCTCGGTGTTGGTTCTGCTTTGATTTTCTGCTGTCTGTCTCTGTTTTTACAACGTTTGCGTGCTTGCTCCCTGCCAGGCTCTTAATATAGGTGTCATTTGTTTGTTTGGCTTAAACTGTTTCATCGGAGCTATTTCTGAAAGCACGCGAATCCCTGCCTGCCTTGGACTCGACTGATACGACGTCATCATTCCATTCTTCATTCAGCCAAAACCACTTTGTTGAACAACTGAAACAATAAGAATATTTGGTGGTTAAAATGAAATTGAATCAACAGTTGACACATCGCAAGGAACGTGTGGGCTAATGCCACCCAACAATAATTTCTGCTCCAAAGTCTTGAGACAATAACTTTACAAATGAAAATTGTCTACAGCCAGTAGGTTTTGAAGTGCAGTTAGGCCAAATATTGCATGGCTTTATCGCACAATTTGTGAACCTTTTGAGCTATTGGTTTGTAGTTTCGACTAAAGCGCTTGTTGAGTTTTTCAAACTGGTGCACTGCAGTATTAAGTTGGGTCGAAAGTTAGGGACACTGGAAATTTAAACAATATATGCCTACTTTACAGATATTTTCTGTAACATACGCTCGGATAAAGTTAAAAAAACAGACACAGCAAAATTACAGTTTAAAATAGTTTCAATTTAGTTAGCCTTTGATAAAAAAAAAAAATACTTATTTCACTAAGAAACTCAGTGTGGACTTGTGTGTGCCGTGAATAATACACAATAATGCATAACTTATAAAAAGTAAATTACAATGTCAAAAATAAAAACATGTACTCAGTCTTAAAACTATTTTTTAAATTAATTATTTAAAATACAATTTTAAAATGAGAGTTGTGGTTTAGGAATGAATAAAGTTAACACTACGGCATTGAAAATTAATAAACAGAACCAATGAAGATAATTAATGGATTAATCAACGCAAGAAAACACAGCTTGCCAATGTAACAGAACTACTTGGAAATAAACAGGCTAATGAAGATAAACAGGTTAAATGAAGATAATTAATGGATCAATCGGCTCGAGAAAACACAAATTGTTAAAGTAACAGACTACCGGTATGTGGAAATTAAATAAGCAATAATGTCACAAGGTAGAGGATTGTCTGCTTCCTTATTTGGAAGTATATTTGTATAATTCACAAACAGGAAGGCAGTTTAAGAATTTAGTTAGCCTAATAGAGTTAATACGGAATTAGGGAAATGGAGTTTTGTTGGGAAATTGACACTTTAAATAACGTAGATTTTCGTCTTTGAAGCCGTACACTCCGCCATTAACTGTAGGTTCCCCTGGTTACCCTTTAGCCTGTCCGCAAGTAATTAATTTCTATCGCTCTGCCCTGTAGTCTTCGCCATTATGAAGTACATTTCTTTTCACTTGTAACCAATCTTGTTGATCTTTTCTAATTTTAAATCTAGGCTATAGCTGCTCACTGAAATAATAATAAAAAAAATATTTTCGCCTTTATTCAAGTACATCTACAACATGTGGCAATTGATACCTTCATAAAGTTGTTGTTTCCTGAATGCGTTATGGCATCTAGAATTACCAATGACTCATAAAACGGATAAGAGGTCCTTAAAAAGAAAAATGGCGTAATAAATCGACAGCTCACACCTCCCCCTCACGTTAAAGACGTAACGTCCATAGACGGGACCGCCTTGCATGCATTGAAATGATAAAGAAGTTGGAGGCTTGCCTTTGTACGAATCGATGCCAAAATTTATTTAAATGCTCATTTTGATTTAAATGAGTCCAGTAATATTTCTTGTTGTTGTGCAAGTTGTTGCGGTGAATAATGTGAAAACCGCCACTTTATTATTTATTAAACTTTTATATTTTGTTCGTTTATAAAAGTGTTGAGAATACTGTATATGTTATTATGAGGCATCGTCTCGTTAAGTTAAAATAAAATAAAAGTAGTTGCTTCGTGATTTTTTTAATACGAATTTGGTTACGTTTACATATTATTGTTGTAGTCTAGGGCGTCGGGCACCTACAGAGTTTGGGGGGTCACAATCTTTTCCAGGTAGGAGGTCTGGAGGAGCACTGTAAGCTCCTGCAGAGGGTCCGGAGCTCACACATTTTCAGCAATTGGCACGACGCCCCTGGTTGTAGTTGAGCTTGGTTGTGGTTCAATTTTAGTGTAAAATTGTGATACGAGGAGTAAAATGGGACCTTGAATGACATAAGGAACTTTGAAGGAGAACAAGATTTCAAGTTTTAATTGCTCACCTATTCGACAGGATGAGTTTTTCATAAATGACTCACTAACTAAAAGCATGTTAACGGCAAATAGTTACATACGTTGGCAACAGGAGGCCAAGACTGAGTTCCTCTATATCTATATTATCCCAGAATGCAAGATGGTGGCAAATTTGACCCTTACCCATTCGAATCCATGAAGCTAAAATTCAAGATGGCGTTGAAAATCGTTACTGAACGTCAGGGTTGGGTTTTTGCCGGCAAAAAAACCGCTATTTGCCGGCAAAGTGGCAAAAACTTATTGACTGGTTTGTACCATTTTTGCAGGCAAAAAGTGGCAATTACCATGCCTTCCAAGTTTCAACCTTAATATTAATAGAAGCCTTAATCATACAGTTTAGGTTAAGTGAAGACAAAAATAATTAAGATTTGCTGGCATAGAAAAGTGTATTACTTACAAAATAATAATAATAATAATAATAATAATAATAATAATTTTATTGCGTTTACAAGGCTCGAAGTTTTATAAATAAAAACTTGAGAGCCGCAATACATAATAATTTTTTTTATTATGGTGCAAAAAAAAATATTCGCTCGGTGGGCGCAGAACTTCATGGTGCATTGAGAAGCTGACCTATAAATTGCATAAAGTTCTTGACCACTCGTGTATTCTTCAACCCAATCAGTAGCGTAGCCTATGTAAATTATAAATGCATGCATACAAGAAAAAAATTAGTAGAATAAAGGCTGCATTCTTCCCCTTTTTAGTAAATAGGTAAAAACCATGGCAAATACCGGTTTTTGAAGGGTAAAAACCACGGTAAAAAGAGATTTTATCACTAGCTGGTGAACACCAGCCGACCCTGCTGAATGTAGCTTGAGGTAGGCTAAATACAGATGCAAACCTATTTACGTTGCCTTTTGGACTTATATGTCAGACTGCCTGAGTGGGGAATCGAACCCAGGACCCTACCGCTGAGCCAGACTGACACGGCCTAAGTCCAAAAGGCAACGTAAATAGGTTTGCATCTGTATTTAGCATACCTCAAGCTACATTCAGCAGGGTCGGCTGGTGTTCACCAGCTAGTGATAAAATCTCTTTTTACCGTGGTTTTTACCCTTCAAAAACCGGTATTTGCCATGGTTTTTACCTATTTACTAAAAAGGGGAAGAATGCAGCCTTTATTCTACTAATTTTTTTCTTGTATGCATGCATTTATAATTTACATAGGCTACGCTACTGAATGGGTTGAAGAATTTCGCTTTATCAGAAATGAAACAATAGTTGGAAGTGAAGTAAAGTGAAGGTTTTAGAAGTAAAAAATAAAATCCGAATTAGATGTTATTTATAGCTTTATAGGTGAAAGAGACTTTGAGGAAAATGTTCAAATTCCCTGACTTTCAGTATATATTTATACAATTCCCTGATTTTCAGTATATATTTATAAAATTCCCTGATTTTTCCCTGACTTTCAGTATATATTTATAAAATTTCCTGATTATTCCCTGACTTTCAGTATATATTTATAAAATTCCTGTTTTTCCCTGCCTTTCAGTATATATTTATAAAATTCCCTGATTTTTCCCTGACTTTCAGTATATATTTATAAAATTCCCTGATTTTTCCCTGACTTTCAGTATATATTTAAAATATTCCCTGATTTTGTCCTGAATTTTCCAGACTTGATAAATTCCCTGAATCTTCCCGTTTTCCCAGGTAGAACGCCACCCTGCAAATGTAGCTTTCGGTTAATTTTTATCATCAGGAAGCGTCGTCGTTAATAATAGTGACCAGCAAGCAATAAACACTGATTATTTTTACAGCCTGCGTTTATCGGTTGACAAACGGGGCTATTTCCCTGTTGAAACGGCCGTGCGTTGGGTACCAAACGAAAGGAGAGGGAGTACACGAGTGGGGGTGTCTGTTTTCGGCCCAATTTGCTGGAACAGTTTGTAGTTAACAGTGAGGCCTGTTTTAGGGAAAATGTATAGTCAATGATTCTAAACGCCAAAGGAAGAAAAAAACCAACAACATTTTCGCAAAGTGGTAAAATTAAGAAAAACCCGCAGTTTCACACAGCACTAACAACTTTTATTATTAAAGTTTTCTCGTTCCCAGTGTTGGTGCTCTTTTCCTCGTAACACTCCCTCCCACCTTGCTTCTATATATTCCTTCTCTTTTTCTTTCGCTCTGACACCTCGGCAGCGTTTGTTGAGGTCGTAAACGCCGGCTCGCGAGACGCTGGTTTCTATTTAGCACCATCATAATTAATTACTCGAAGAGCTACGGGTTCTGCGTTCGTTGCATACCGCCGTGTTAGCTAGCTTTGCCGGTTGATTACTCGGGGCCTGCGTTCTGTTCGCTATAGGTGCTCCCTTATTAGAAGTGACTGGAAAATTTGCAGATAGTTCTTAATGAAATTATCCCCAGTTTTATGAGCCGGGTTACCTTGCTCGCAATTTTCAAATTAACATGCTTATTACTGTGAGATTGTGAAGCCTGATAGTACAGGCGACCCTATGTGTGTGCTTGGCCTGCATTTCTAGTGTTGCACTTACCTCCCCCAGCTCGCCTTGTATATCTAAGTCTTTCCTCTGCTCGTAATTTCGCATTGTAGGACTTTAATAATTACGATAATTGCTATTTGGTTGTTGGGGATGGAATCGATGGTGGGAATGGGCGGGGGAGGGGGGGGGGAGAGGGATGTAGGGATTGTGTTGGTTAACGCGGAGTTGTTGGGATGTATAATAACGATTGTATGTCCGAAGTTTCGTGATTTATTCATTATGCTTTTGACAAACGGCTTACTGTTTCAAAATGCGTGCGGATAAATGAAAGTCATGTATCGTATATTTTCGGTTCTCTTGTGGGAGTTTGGACTGTAGCATAAAGAGTGGGGAGAGGGGTTGTTGTTCCTTATAGGCATGATTATGTTAAGGATGATG
Organism: Lithobius niger; assembly: GCA_023313725.1. Classification (NCBI taxonomy): domain Eukaryota; kingdom Metazoa; phylum Arthropoda; class Chilopoda; order Lithobiomorpha; family Lithobiidae; genus Lithobius; species Lithobius niger. The sequence goes on along the minus strand of JAHWFP010131131.1, from coordinate 15,509 downwards.
CGATTAGTATTGATTGGATTTAAATGTCTTAATCGTAGACACTTTTTCACTCCGCATCCTAATGTGATGCGTCGTTTTTTATCTGCTGAATTGATTGACGCTTCTAATCTACAGTTTCACTTAATTTTGATCAACTGTAGAACTTTGAAAATAATTTAGTAGTTAGGTCAAGCACGGTGCAAACCCTTTGACCGAAAACTTGCTGTCCATCGCTTGACATAAATTATCAGTCACACGTATGGAAAGTAAACACCCTGTAGCAAAAACGGACGTCATAGCGTCAAACGCCGTGCAGAAAGGCAGTCTGACTGCGGAACATACCTTATTGCCATTTCAATAATATTAATCCTGCAGAAAGAAAGAAAGTATAGCTGAAGAAAGCCGTAAAACGTTTGACCGTGGGGAGGAGGAGCAGAAGTCAGATAAACAAAAGTGTACTCTTTAAAGTGTGGGGAAAAAGTTGCATTAAAAAAATTAAGGAAAATCTGCCTTCTGGGAATGTAAATTAGACCGACAACCCTTCGTAAACTATGTTGTTTACAAAGGGATTCATAGCATTTTATATATATAAATATATATTTTTAATAATGATCTGGTGAGTGTTAGTGGTCAGTGATATCAGTAATCTAATGCCCGCTGGGGTAAACCTGTAGTCAAAGAAAAATTGTGTAAGGTTTGGGAAGTAATTCCAAAATTTTACCGGCCGCCAAAAAGTGCTAGCATGGTTGAAAATTTGGACTTGAAGCCGAGGTGGGTTTATTGCACGGTTCATTAATCTATGTGGCAACATTAGTTAATAAAATAGACGAAAGTGTACTGTTTCAAGTGCCCTATCAAGTTATGCGTCCTTGGCTAAATTTTTGTCACTCTCTCCGACGCTTTGGAGAGCTACAACTGGATAACATTTTTACGCTGTGCGGTGAAGGATTTTCGACGTAGAATGCTTTTGCTTGTAAAGCCTCGATGTCCTTACTCCGAAATGTAGGTTAGATACGCCTTCCTTCGGTACGATTCTTTTTTTTGTTGATGTTCGAAACATTTTGGCAACTCCTCTTCGTGATCCATCTACATCCAATGTCAGCCAATAATTAAGACAAACAGCAGATTTCCTAAGGAGCCTCCAGCGTCGGCATAGCAACTTCGTAGCAGCATAAACTATGTGAGGAAAGAGGCAGGGTGATGTGTGGCCCCTCTTTCGCACGTGGACAGGCCAAACAGCCATTGGTCATCGGTGAAGACATGATGTACTGCCAAAGAAGTGCTTTGCTAGGAGGTGATGGTGGGATGGGGAGGTTAGCGGTTGAAGCAGTTGGATGGGACATTGGCTTGGTGGATAAGAAAAATGGTTTGTTGACATTGTCGGCTGCTGAAAATGGTGGCGGCAAAAAAACTTGGAGAAGAGATGTTTGCACCATCTGTTGTCACGACTTTGGAAATGTAGGCATTTCTAAATGAAACGTGAAATTTAGAAGATAGCTTCGTTTTGTTTTTTTACAACAGTTTAAAAAAATGAATGTGTGGTATTTTCTGTGCTGATTTAAGGTCTTGTATACACGCGTAAAACGAAGTCGATAAAAATTAGGAATGGGCGAAAAAAAATCTGAAGCCTCTTCCTGAGCCACACAAATCAACAGAAACAGGGGTTGAAGGAGGGAAAGAAGTAGATGTATAAAAAAAAATGCGGATAACCAAGAACAAAAGTGCGTCTGTAGAAGAAAGAATTAAACAAACTGGAGAATTCCAGTCGAGTCAACAGAGAAAGGTGTTTAAGGATACCATTTGAAGTTTTGAAAATTGTTAACTGTAAGACTCGACATAGTTTTAAGTCGTTAACTGAAAGGCACTCTGTAGAATTGTAACTGTTAGGGCCGTTAACTGAAAGGCACTCCGTATAGAGTTGTACTTGGTAGGCCTACTATTATTTTTGGCTATTCCGAGGCCAGAGTTGAGTCGTGTCCTTTTGTCTCATGTCTTTTGAGGCACACGGACAAATAAAGTCAGTGTTTGAGTTTTTGTAAACTGCAAATTGTGAACTGCAAGGTGTGAGTTTGGCACTCCGTGAATTGTAACTGCGTGGGTTTATTGGTAACTGCTATGCCACCGCCTGATTTTGTCATTTTGACTAATTTCTTCTGGGACATACAAGCGAATGTAGTATTTGAACTTTTGAAAACTGCAAACTGTAAATACACTTGACATTGCTTGAAAACTACAAACCGTTAAATGCACCTAACATTGCTGCAAGCCGTCAACAGAAAGGCACTCAGCAGAATTGTACTTCATGTTTTTTTTGTCAGGGTCACTCCACGCCAAACTTTCGTCATGTCATTTTCACTCATTTCTTTGGGACATACCTAAGAATAAAGGCATATCAACTTTGGAAAACTGAAACACTTTGGCGTAGTTTTAAGTCGTTAACTGAAAACCACTCAACAGCACCGTAACTTGGTGGTTTTATAGGTAATTCCAATGGCCAACGTTTGGTCATGTCATTTTGAGTCATTTCTTCTGTGACATACCGAGGAAGAAAATGCGCATTTGATCCGCCAAAGGGCGGCGGGAAACGTTAAGAGGGGATTATAAGGATGGTAATCCTCTCTCTCTGCCTCGTGTGGCGGCTTGCCCTTTCCGCCGGTGCTGGTCATTCGCCAGGAACGTGCGGTAAAAGGGTTAGATCAGGCGGCGAAATTCATCCGTGGTTTGGGCTATAGCAGCTCTCAGGCCGGCTGTCGTGTGAACCGCGGCCCACCGACTCATTATGTGCGTCCCTGAAATCCCGGGTCAAGCGAAGCATGCCCCCCCCCCTCCCCACCTCCCTTTTGTGGTTACTGAGGAGCTTACTGTTGGAGAGGATTTGGGATGGGGTGGAATTAAGGGGGTGGGGGTTTGAGGTCATGACGTAATTCAGAGCGAAAGGTTGAGAAGTTGAAAGGAGGCTTCTTCTAAAGAGGTTTGGATCTCTAATCAACTCCAGATTGTGGTTTGGGTTTAAGGAAAGAGAGATTGGTGATGGGTAACATCAAGGGGTAACATAGCAACGGCAAACTCGTCTTCTACTCGTTCCTTTATTTATTTATTTTTTTGTATTTCATTCTGTGTAGCTTTCATTGTGCGGAAGGATGATTTTCTCCCGAATTATCTTGTAGAATATTTCTCGCAATTTTGGTAAAAGATAAGCCTAAAGTTTAGTTTTGAGAAATTTGATACAGTATTAAGAAAATTAGTACGTTAAGTAAAGTGGCCGTGCTGTACACCAATGGAGTGAAACTTCGATAAATAATGGCTTTTGGTAAATGAAAGTATATGGGCATCGAGTTCATGATTGAATTAAGGAGCAATAATGCCCTGTTGGTTCCATTGTGTTTCTTGGTTTGTTACTAATAATGCCGTGTACCATGAAAAATTGTTTGATAACATCGTGTCCACTGCAGAGTACTGTCAGGTAAAGCTCCTCAACTCTAATAGCTGTCGAAGCACCATTAAACCTCAATGTCCCCCGTCAACTCCAATTCAATCCAACGCGTGGTCAGGCCCTTTACCTCCTAAAACAAAGTGAGAATCATAAGACGTTAACATCGGCGACTCAAAGTAGTAGTTGCAGTGGAAAACGGCGAACCGATTTGTTGACCCAGTCTGGTGTGTTTATCCTGCAAAAGGAATGAGGTGAGAGATTTGGGGATTTAACTGAACACTTGAACTGCGTCTTTCATTTCTCTGATCCACCACCGTTACACATGGGGGGGGGGGCTGTCTGGGACTTGAACCCGAGACCTCTCTCGTCCGTAGCGAAAATCGTAACCCTTAACCTCAATGGCTCAAATTAGATCTGCTGTGGAAAGTGAACCCAAAGTAGCGACCAAGGGTTGTTGACCGAGTCTTGTGCGTTTATCCTGTAGCAGGGAACGAAGAGAGACTTGTGGCCTTAAGCAAACATTTGAGTTGAGTCATTCTCTGATCCTCCAACCTTACACTTGAGGACCTAGCTGGGATTTGAACCCGGGAACCCTCACACCCATACCGAGAATTACGCCCATAGAATGTTAGCATCGATGACTCAAATTGGAGTTGCTGTGGAAAGTGAACCCAAAGCGGCGAACAGAGTTGTTGACCGAGTGTGGTGCATTTATCCTGCAACAGAGCACGAGGAGACAGATTTAGGGCCTTAACCAGACAGTTGAGATGAGTCCTTCATTTATTTGATCCGCCACCATTACAATTTAGTGGCCTACCAAATTTTTTTTCTGTGGGAACTTCATTAATACCGTTAATAATCATCTCATCGTTCCCGAGTGACCCATCATCTCACGAGACAGCAGCTATACATTCTGCATCAAAATGCGTAAAGTCAGCTTTTGTGTTGACTTGTACGCAAACTTCAATGCCAACTGAGAAATAGCTTATAAGCGGCACCGTCTCTAAACCGGGAGGTCTGCAACGGGGACACATGTTTACCAGGCACATGCCGTGCTATACACGGCTTTCCAGCTAGTAGACGTAAAATAACACAACAGTAACGTTACTGAAGTGACGACTTAATCTCTTTTAAGTTACGATTTGGCCGACAAGTAAGGACTTCATCTGACGAGCTTTTCACTTGGCGTCTTCATCTCTTTCGCCACCAGTCAACTCTGCTGAAAGATTGATCCGAATTTGAGCGCAGTTATGAATATTTGTATCCGTTTATGATTTTTGACGGCCGCTTTTCGTCTCGTTCCCGTTCTCGTCTGGTCTCGCGTCGGCTTTTATCCTCGGGGTGACAACTGGCCCGGTCGGGTGTGGGGGAACGAATCCGTCTCTTTGTCGGTGTCACTTGTGAACCCATGAATATTCCATGACCCTGGCGGCGTTTTTTACGCGCTCCCTTCCCTTCCCTGCCCGCCTTTGTCGCTTCCCCGACTCCCTTCCCCCTTTTCCCGCGCAACGTTGCACGTGGTTGCCGCCCGGCGTCGCTGTCAAACAAGCGAGGCGCAGGACCCAAACTTGATTTCTGATCGTTTCCCCGTCGTGACCGCTGCATGTTGCATCGCAACAAATTTGTTAAATACAAGAGATTATGCTAATTTTGTTCGTCTCTCTCTCTCTTCTGTTGCCCTTTTTTTTATGGATGTAAAGTTGGGTGCTGAAATGTTAGGCTATTTGGTGTAAATTAGGCGAATTAGGCTTAAATTAGGCGAAATGGCTTTAAAAAAAACAATATGGCGAAACTTTTATGGGAAAAGAAATCAAAAATACGTTGTACCTAGTATTTTTAATACCAAGCCAGTGCATTGATTAAGAGATTTAAAATATGATACTGTTAAGAACAGAGAGATAAAAAATGTCTTTTTACGACTTAAGTTGTGTATTTGGTACTACTGTATGTGTTTAAGCATTTGAGGCTTTTTTAGTATTTGCTTTAAAAGATTATTTTTTTTAATTCTTGCTGTTTTGTGTATGTCTCTAAAATTATTACTCAAAGTTGGTTATTTTATTAGTTGAACTAGACCACCTCAATGCTATTTTTTGTTATTAAATACAGCTGAGGGTTTTACTTAACAACTGAAGTAGATTATTTGTATAGCACATACAAACTTAAACGAGTTTCGTGTTATATGGCATGTTGTATGTGAAATGTTATAATATGAATAAATTGGTAATTATTTATTTTTTTATTTATATTTTTGAAATTTTGGAAAAGTTATTTTAGTTACGGTAATCAGTTTTAGCGTGACATAAGGCAAAGCATAGGACTTAATCATCCCACCTGTGTGTTTATAACATTTAGTACATGGGTTTAATCAGACTAATGATTCCATAAATTCAAAACTAAACCTTAAGACCATTTCGTACACATGTAGCCTAGTGTTGGGTTATGAGATGTAAAAAAGGTCAACAGGTTCTTCATGGAAATTTACTCAGTCCCATCACTGTGCATAAATGTGCTATATCCTATTTTTCTATAGTTTACACTTTTTATAAACAAATTTACAAAATGGGACTATAATCTCATTTTGTCACACAAAATGTTTTTTTTGTTGGTAAAAATTACAATGTAATTTATTTAGATAGTTATGATTTTTAAAATTGTATTTACTATATGTACTAGCCAATAAAAGTTCTTAACATAACGTATGGCCGTTGACATGAAGAAAAGATTATTAACATAAAAAAATGTATCCCATGTGCTTTTTTTATAATAATAATCTTTAATTCATGTAAGGTTTAATTCACGTAAAAAAAAAGTATTCCATGGTTTGCGTTTTTTTATAATAATAATAATAATCATATAATCATATAATAATTCATATAATTAGCCATAGGTTCCGTTTAAGACCTTGTGTTGGCTAATACAAGTAAAAAATACATTTTTATAAATCATAACTACATAAATAAAGTACATGTAACCTAAACAGTAACTTAAATAGGCTATGGACGAAAAATAAAACACAAACATCCACTTCTCCCGTAAGCAATCGTGGTGGGACAAAAAAAAGAGATTATATATAGTTTCGTAAATTTCTTTTAAAAGAGTAAAACTTTAATACTTTCCCACAGGGGAATTAAAAACACAACTGTTGAACCTTTTGTTAGTAATCTGTGAAAAAAAAAAAAAAACTAATCGTGCCACAGTCTTTTGCACAAGAAAAGTTTGTGGCAATTTAATGTAATTTAAATATTCGCCATTTTTATTCTAATTTAAACTATTTTAACATTACTGTCTACGAACTGCAGTTCAAAGTGTATACTTTCGCAAAATGAACGAGTATGTGTGTTAGTCTTTTAGTTGGGTCTGTGCGAGGTTACACCATGTGGCAGGGCGGCAAACAGCCAATAATAATTGTGTCACGCGACGAGGCTTGAGTAGCGAGAAAGTTTAGAATGAACTGGAGCGAATTGAAAACACACACTGGAATATCGGATGATGCGTTATTATTCATTTAACGCTGTCATAATGGTACGAGTTCTCTTAAAAATTTGATGACTTGGCATCCGCCCTCCCCTTTCTCAATGAATGGGAGGGAGCCATTACTGAATTTCATGCTTTTAAGTTTATGTCTCATTAGTAAGGCGTGAGAGGGTGTCGTTTGCCCCGGCCAGTGTTCAGTCCTCCACTTAGTTTTAGAATTTATCCCTCACATACTCTTCCCCTTTTTCCCCATTCATTTTTTTTTTATCTTTAAATAAATTAAATAGGCTCACCCCTTTACTTCCGGAAATAAGAGGCTGCTGCGGCAGTGTGAGTGAAAGACAACAGGAAGATGAAGAATTAAAACTTAATTTTGCTTCGTGTATTCTAGTAATTCTCACCAACAAAACTTGGAATGGTAATCCGTCTTTCAGTTTTATTACGTGATGTACTAAGTTGTTACATAATTAAAAATTACATTAACTTATTGCTTATATTTAGGTTAAGTCAGAAGAGGTAGGCTAAAATCACAAAAAAAGAGACGTCCATAAAAATCGTTGATTTAAAAATATATATAAAAGCTCGTAGTTTTCTTAGTTCCGTCCCTCACACTAAAGTTTTTACCCAGACATTGTTTTAGACAACGGTTGTGGTTTTCCAATCGAGCCTTTTCCTCTTCCAGAGCTCTGCAAGAGGAAAAGGCTCGTTCGGAAAACCACAACCGCTGTCTAAAACGAAGTCTGGGTAAAAGTTTTAGTTTGGGGGATGGGTCTAAGAAAACCCGTCTTCCCCCCTCCCCCCCCCAAATTACTAAAATCTTAACTCTTTTTAATTCGCTCTTACTGTTGAGATAAACTTTATCTACTCTTTCGCGTGGAAGATGTTCAACGTGGAAAGTGTTTCGCATGTAATACTGATGGCTGTGGGAAACTAATTTCGGAAAAGATGTTTTTCAGTGTAATAATTATGTTAAGCAAAGCATTTCGTCTTAAATTAAATAATTCAGAAATTTAGCATGGAAATTTTTAAGCCACTGTTGCTAAAAGTTTTCGTAAGACTAGTTTGTGAGTGGGGGGGGGGGGAGGGGGTTGCGTTCTCTACTACCGTTTCTCAACCATGTTTTGAGATCACGTAGACCATTGTAGTGATCTAGGAAATAACACTTGAAGAATAATTTTAATTTAATATATACTTCAAGTCCTCTGCGCTAACAAACCTCTTCCCCCATACCTAATCTACGGATTAAAATGCTACGAGTTTGTTTTTGTTGCGTTGACAGTATAGGCTGAAGAAGGATGGCTTGGATTCAAAAGTCAGGCACGGTGGCCTAAGTTGATCGGCGATTGATTGACAGCTTGGAGAGCAAGGGGGTGGTCACCAACGATGATCGACTGGCCGGATTTCGGACAAGGGATGAAAGGGTTAAATGGGCCAACAGTGAGCGACAACCCCCTAGCGTCTAGTATGATGATGTGTAGTCATTGGCAAAAAAAAAAAAGTCAAGGATATCCATCAAAAGCGTGTAAAGTGTGTTGAAAGGTGGGTGGGATTAAGGAAGTTCTATAGTGGTCGGAAACATCGAGTCTCTTAAGACGTGTTGATGTCCGTTGAAGGAAGTGGAGTCCAAGGAAAAGAAAAGAGACACTTTAAAGAGCAAAGTGTCAGTGAAACCACTGGGTACCGGTAGTTAAAAAACGGGCACATACTATGAAAAATTATCGGTAGCCTAACTAGACTTTATAGGAATAAATTATTTAGTTATTTACCCAGGAAAATACCACTGGGTACAGGTAATTGAAAAAATTGGAACATACTATGAAAAATTATCGGTACTTTACCTACCAGAAAGAATTTCCCCCTTCAGGAAAGTGAATCTGTTGAGATTGGTATCCTGAATCTTCGGGTGGATAAGTTTGCTGGACCTCGTACTTTGTTTCTTCGGCGATGTCAGGTGAATGTTCGGAGGCTTTGCTTTGGTGTGGAATGCTCTACCTGAAGATGTCAGACGTGCGCCCTCCCTCGGTGTTTTTAAATTTGCCTGTACCTGTGCAAAACCATAGGATAGTTGATGGCTTCCACGGTTTTTTTTGTCCACCTGGACTTTCGCCATGCTTGGATTCTTCTTACTTATACTTTTACTTATACACTCAACCATGTAGTTCAAGCACTTAAACCCAACTCTGTGAGGTTCTCCGTCATGCATTTCTAAATGTCTTCAAGGAAAAAGAAACATATGGCTTTTCATCTTGTTCCCAAGTTACCATCAGATAACTTGGGAACAAGATGAAAAGCCATGTGTTTCTTTTTCCTTGAAGAAACACGTGGCTTTTCATCTTGTTCCCAAGTTACCATTAGATAACTTGGGAACAAGATTAAACGCCATGTGGTTCTTTTTCCTAGAAGACATTTAGCAATGCATGACGGAGAACCTCACAGAGTTGGGTTTAAGTGCTTGAACTAATCCCATTTAAATGTAAAATTTAAATGGGGTTTACCACTGCACCTGTACCAGAAATGAACATTGGTATCATCACGTATAAGTTTTTCTGATTGTGTTTCCATAACGATAACAACATGTCCATTAGTATCAATCACATTAGTCTTGAATCCAAGAGGACTTGAGAAAAAATTTTCCATTTACTTGAACGTGAAACCTTAAAGAAGATACCATTTAAATCTAAGGTCACATTTTCTGCAAAGGAGCCATAATCACAATACTCTTGATTATTCACGCCTATCTCAACTGTTTTAAACTGTAAGTTTTAACACACATGAGTTTGTACTATAACCTCCTAAGACCCGAACTAGCACGGAGCAATTTTTTTAGTCAGATCGGTAACGGGATTCGAACTGGCGGCATTCTCTTGGTTTTTAGACGATGACGCTAACCACCGGACTGTTGCTGCTCACTTTCCTCGGGTGGGGAGGGGGGGAGCGCCTCACAAAGCTTGCTGTGCACGTAGGGGGCTTACTTTTTGCCCTTGTTGTGGAGGTACACGATGGTGTACTCCGGGACTCAGAAAGATAAAGGACTCTTTCACTGAAGTGGGCACCAAGCGTTTCGAAGTGGCAACGGATTTGGTATGCAGTGGAAGAAACCTTTGAGGTTGATGAGGCCATTCCCATTCACAGCCGCAGTAGGTCGGTAAAATACAGGGGAGGATAGTCCTTTATGTCCTTTTCTTTAGCTTTTGTTATCTAAAAACCCTTTTTTCTTTGGTCACCTGGCCTTCGCTTCTGCTGTCCATTGTGTTTTGAATGAAGAAATGCCCCTTTGCCCTCCCCTCGTGTTTTAACTCGCCGGTCTTTGTGAAATAATCATTTTAGTATATTACGGCCTGCAATAACTTCACGTGAATATAAAGCAGAGATACGCACGGATCCCATCTGGTATCTCGCTTATTTCATTGTGCCCAAGGATGTTACGAGAATGAAGTACTAAAGATTGTTCAACAGAAAAGTGCCTTGACGTTTGGTTTCTTGTGTAGGGTGAATACGCTTGTTGAATTTAATAAATGTGGGTCTCGCATGCCAGCATGGCGACAGAATTGTGTTGAACTTTGACAGTTTTTCAGGATATTGGAACTACTTCGTAAAATTTGGTTTTTAACTGTGTCAGGAATCGTGCATCAAGGCGAAAAGTTCCCTTAGGACAGAAGGATTGTTGTAATTGACGCACAGCAGTTTAATGCAAAACCGTAAGTCGGTCGGTTGCATCTGCAAAATAAGGACTGAGGAACAGGCAATGTAGGAATGGACTCTGCCAGGATGGTATGAGAGAACACCTGGCTGCTTCGGTAGCTGTGGGATCTACTCTGGCTGATTTTGGACCCGTCATGAGTAATTGTTTCCTGATTCGAAACCCTCTTTTGTAGGCAAAATATGCGAGCATAATTATTTTGGGTTCAAAAGACGTAAGGTTTCATGACCGTTTATTTAAATAAAAAAATGGATTTACAATATTTTAATGCCAAAATTCACGAAGGGTGTTTTTCAGACACCACTGATTTCTAAGAATAAAACCAGACTTCACACTCGGTTGTTGTTGGCTTATCCCGTATTAAGTCTGACGCAGCACAGCCAAGCGGCGTTATAGTGTCTTTGGATATTGGATGTAAAATACTTCCTCCGTCCTAAGTTTATGGATGTTTCTGAGTTCTTTTTTGCACATGACGTTTATTCGCATCACATTTGTGTTTCAGCCGCGGGGAAATGTGGACCAAACAAGAGATCGGGAGAGAGAAAAGCCGGGCACAGCTGGTGCCAGACGCGTTCCTACCTTCCGTCTTCTTTGTATTGCAGAGGCCGTGTTGCATGGCGAGGCGTAAAATGGCCCGCGCACGAGGAAGGAAAAGTTGCTAAATATTTTTTTTTATTTACCCAACTCTAATGTTGATTTGAGTGCATAACTGAGACCAACTTATAAAGTTCGGTGTAAACTGATTTGATTTCTGATCGGTTGTTTGGCTGTACGGTGCTGTCAAGAGAAATTTACGGTTATTTTCAAGTGGCCGTTGACCAATAGAAGGCCAGAAACGGGTTATAACCAATCACAACACTTTTAGATTGATAAAACTGGCACGTGTGGGTGAAGTAGTTGATTCAGCAAAATAAAGCATATCATCTTCTCCTTACTCCTTACATGTTGAAGGCAGGATAACGGCACAGAGTTAAACCGCTCCAAACTGAAATAAACGCAAAATACGGATCTGCACTACTCCAAACGGTGGTATTCTCGCACCAAATACCACTCTGCTTAGTATCGTAAAGCTATAGTATTCTAAAATTATATACTCTTGGACCACTCAGGATACGACATTTGTTAGCACCGTTACAGGGCATACTGGCCATACAGGAAAACGGGAGTTTCCCAGTGGTGCGTGCCTATGCTCCGAAGGCACGTCAAGGACCTATTGAAATTTTTTTTTATGATGACTTGATTTCTACCAAATGCCACAAGAGAGGGGCCCACCTATACATTAACCAATTCCAGCCCTAAAGGCCCTCCCAGTACACCCCTGGTCGTTACGTATTCAGACTCGTACTGAGCAATCTGTCGTTAGCTTTTGTCATATTTCGAGCCGTATTCTAAAAATACACTACCATCAACCGTAGAAATTAGTTAGCTTCACAACCATTCATTCTGATTGTTCATGGCGCTAACTAATCCCTGAGCTAAATGTATGATTTTAGAGGTTATAATTACTAAGTCTCTCTTAGTTCAAGCACCAATGTTCCAAATGACACAAAACTACATATGTATGTGTGTGTATGTGTACGAGTTTCGTGGAAATTTTTAATAAAGACTAATTCACGTCTAGATAATGTTTTCCCCCTCCTTAATGTGAATCGATCTTCCCGTGGCTTTTTTTTGTTGTCTTCCACTCGTTATCGAGTTTGTAAACCCTTACAAACACAAAAGTCCTCTTTGGATGTGTGGGGAATGGAAGGGAAAGGGGAGGGGGGTTACTGTCCGCTTGCTCTATCCATCCAGTCAAAACGCCGAGTTTTTTTTTCTTCTTTCTTCATTTCCTTCTAGCCTATGCCAACCACTTGTTGAACAAAAGCTCGCAAGCAAACGAGGGTTGTTGTGAAATTAACCAACTCTGCGTGGAGCGGCCGGTGAAAATTGGACAGCTGTGGCGTTCATTGTGGGGCTCCCTCACAGCCCCCCCCCCCCCTTCCCCTGAATGGACCCTGGGTTCGGGACGCTTCAATGCCATTCATCGCCTATGGAAATGAGCGGGAACATTGACGCCTGACTGACAGACAGACATGGACAGAAGGAAGGATAGAATACAAGGAGGGGGGGGGGGGGGATACAGGATAGAGGAGTATACGGGATAAGGAAGGGGGATATGTGGCAGGGCTTTAGGGATTAGGATATATAAAAGCAAGGAAAACCTGACTTCGATATTTCTACCTTGAGTCACAGGAAGAAGGGACACATGGATGGAGGCTTTTCAAACACGAACTGCAACTGCTGTATATGGCCATGACCTGAAAGTTGTTTTGTCAGAAATTTTTAGGCATCTGTGTAAAGCTTAGGGAAAAATTTCTTCTGTTCCCTCCTCTTCCGCCGGCTTACATGGATGGATATCCGAATAGGCTAAAAAGAAACTCGTTTTAATAACCCTTAGCTCGTTTTTAATGTCTTCGGAAGTACACATTACTTCTCTGACTAGTAAGCTAGTCGTCCTGACCATGTATGGTAAAATAACTATTTATTCCAAGAATAAAATCTCTGGCAGACAACAGCTAATAAGTAAATAAGGAAATAACAGGCTAAAATAAGCACAACAAGCAAGTAAAGATAGCAGAGCAAGTATAAAATATTTAGAAAGAGGCCTTATTTCAAAGAAAGCATGTTAGGAAATAAAAAGCTATTTGCTCAATGTTGAGATAGATAGTACAGAAAATAATGATATGTTTTTCAACGAAAAGTTACGAAAATTGGTGCGACCCTAAAGTGGCACTATCACCGATTGAAAGTAGACGAAATCTGACAACATCTAGCGCTATGTAGTACCATCTAGCGTTTGCTTGCACCAAGCGAAGGAATGCAGAACGGCATTTCTTTTAACGAAACAAACAAGCCACAACATCCTTAATTAGTGAGTGAAAATTTGGTTCGTCTTCGTGCACCTGGGAGCAAGCTGTGCAGGTTAACAATAAAACTGCCGCTAGAATGCGCCAGGGTATTTTCGTTCGAATTTCAATCGGTGATAGTGCCACTTTAAGCTTAACGTCATGTCGGACCACTGCACTGTGACTGAGGTTGGCTCTAATGACCTGGCTATCGACCCGCTATTAAGCCTCCTCCCCCCCCCCCCCGGCCCCAATTTTTCGTTGCACGTTTTGCCAATTCTCAGGCAAATGCAGTTTGAAAGTATAAATGAGATTGACGATAGTGATTTTCCAGTGCTTTTGTGCGCCATCCTGTGCACAATTTTGCAGGAAAAGTTAACGTTTTAAAAATTAAATTTCTTGGAGCCTTCAAGTCAGATAAAGGTCTCGAATGCTTTCACGGCTAAATTGTTTTAATTTTGAACTCAAATCTGGAATTTTTGAAGCACAAGAAACTTTTAGGGCAGCGGGAAACTCCGAATATGTCAGCCAGAAAGATGGTACACAAATTCTCGAAAGTTAGATCCGATGTCTGCTGACGTCTCATATTAAAACTGTACTTGAAGGACTTTGGCAATGTGTGCCTTTAAGCCATCGTGACCCCTGGCTATAGAAACTGGCAGGTCACAAAACCTACAAACAGGTCTTGGGGAAATTTTCAGAAAATGGTAGTAAAAGACTAAAGCTAGGTTGGGAGTAATGGTAATATTCAGTGGCGCTACCCGGGAGTGGGGGGAGGGGGCAAAACTCTGAAGTTAATAGTTAAATTTGCTAAGAGTAGACAAATTGGACATATTTGCAATTAATACAATTCTGAAAATTTGGCTTTTAAAACGGTTTAGAGACACGAAAATGTTGTAACTGAGTTGTTTTACAGGGCACTGACATCAACAGTTCAACACCCTCTTCCCATAGAACATTTAGCTTAATTCTTGGGCCCCATTCTGAAATGCATTTTATTCGTTTCTTCACCCCACCCAAAAAAAAAAAAAAATCCTAACTGCACCAATTGAATATTTTTTTCCCCGTATAACGTGTAGTGCGTTCAGAATAATTGTACGAAAACGGATTTTTTTACGTAGAAGTTATTTTTATATTACGTTAGGCCTCGACCTTCGTTTTAAGACGATTTGTTTTTTTTTTTCCTTTCACTTTTATTTATTTTTTTGGCCCGTCTTATTTTAAGCATGATTTACAACCAGAAACATTTAAATTAGCTTAAATTAATTCCTTACAATTCAAATCTCATATAGAAGGCTCTTCCATTCTCGTTGGGACGCATCGTCATCATACTGGACGATTGGCGGAGGGGATGGGGGAGGGGGAGGGGGCTGGATGGGCGCTTCTTCATTCATTCAGTCTGTCTGCCATTCTATCGGAAGGATGAGGAACGAAGAGTGGACCTTGATTTTTGAACCATTTGACTACTCGAGCGGTCAACAAGAGTGACAGTCATGGCCGAGAGGGGGTCCTCCACTTGGGACGAGCCCTCTTCGACTCGAAACGCCCGTTGGTCCATAAATTCCCGCCGCGCCGCGGAACAAGTAGCGCCATCGTGCGACCACCGTTGAAAACCCCGCCGTTGGGTTGCGGTGGCGCGTCAAGCGAAAGGATGACGGACAGCATCGCCGATTGACTGATCTCTATAAGTGGCATGTAGACGAGCACAAACGTATCCGGCCCTTTTTTTTTTTTTTTTTCCCGTAATCCTTAGGTAATAGCTTGCTAGATTTCAGTTTTCGAGACGTTACTCGAATCTCGCAAATCACTCGTGCACGTCAGTACATTCGACGAAAGCATTATGTTATTACGGATATTACACACAATGAAGGAAATGGTTTAGGAATAGAGCAGTGACATTTGCCGCCATATTGGCACCAGTACGGGTTTTGGAGGGCATAACTACAAGGTGCACTACATAAAAATGGAGGGAAAAACAACGGAAGAGCGGATTTCTTAGGCTTAAAATAACGTTGTTTTCTCCAACAACAAAAAT
>JAHWFP010131130.1:34383-72972 GCA_023313725.1 Lithobius niger | reverse complement strand
GCTTTAAGTTGAGAAAACGCTTTAAGTTGAGAAAACGCTTTAAGTTGCCGCCGAGGGATTAGACACATTTGCGGCCCACTCTTTCCCCCTCCCGCCACCCCCAAAACATTTTTTTTGAGGATCTTTTGTTCCCATCGTGTGCATCAACTCATCGCAAAACAAATAAGTCGTTCAGCAGGGTCTTTTTTAAGAAATGTTGAGTGCTGGGTGTTCATGTGGTACCTACCCAACCAGCTAGGGGGTCTTGGTGGGCCCTCTAAACTCCCCCAGTGGCGTCCGGGGACTAAACGGGTTTAAGACAGTTTAGCATGGTTTTTAAAAATTGTTACCGCAAGTTTTTTTTTTTTATTATTTGACATATAAGATCAATCTCTGTATACTTTGTTTGCAGTATAATGAAGATGAAAATGTTTGATTTGTAGAATAACTAAGAAGTGGAAGTTTAAACTCTTTCACTGTCAATATTTTTTTTTAGCAAACTTGCCGCCCCTCTGATTTTAACGCCCTGGGCTGTAAGCAGCACACTGAGAACCCCTTTAAATCATCCCCCGTCTTTACACCTGAACTAAATCTTACACTGAAATACTCGTAGAAAACCTGCCATGTACACACCCAGGGTCTAATTGGGAGGGTTCGGATCTCCCCGGGAATGTGCTGCGGGGGCCTGGGAACACCTCGCAGGAGGGGCGGGGAGGGGGCTGAGGAAGATTTGCAAGCCAGCATATTTTTTAAAGAAATCTGCGTGAATTTGAAACGTTTTTTTTGTAACTTAGAGACGCAAATTACGTAGTAATTCATTTCATATTTAAACAAATTTTTTTTTGAAACGGTGCCTTCCGTAGTGTGTGTGCGGGGAGGGGAATTTTCCCTTCCTAAGCTAGCCTTGAAGCTAAGCTAGCGTATTCTAAATAATCCAGTGTGAATTTGAAATGTTTTCCTGCAACTTGGAGAAGAAATTTTCATACGAATTCAATTTGAAATTCAAAAGAAAATGTTTCTTTGAAATAATGGCCCTCCTGTAGTTGGGAACGTGGCGGAATTCCGGGGTATAGACCCCTGTTAGCTAGCTTCGTTTTTTGTTAAAGAAATCAGCGTGAATTTCAAACGTTTTCCTACAACGTTTTTTTTACTAAACCAGCGTAGGCCCTTGTTTTTCGAAACAAGGGCCTCCCATAGTGGTAGGAGGGTTCCTCGGGAATCCCCGGGTTCCCGGGTGGCCCAATCCGACCCTGCACACATCATGTGTTCCCAGCTTCGTCTTAAACACTATTAGTGTAATACTTCAGCTATTAGAAAGAGTCCACACTGGATAAAGAAACGTGCCTAGTTTGATTCCCGCCTGACTCGCCTAGAAGCAACGGAGAAACATGGTGTTCAGAGCATTCAATTTAATTTTAAATTGCTCTCCTAATGGAAAGCAACCTTACGGTAAAAGGCGTCGTATTCACTCAAGAACAACCAACTTGGTGCTCCGAAGACAGTGGTGAATAAGTAATGGTCTCTGCCAAGCTGGCTGTCACTGAAGCAGTCTGGCTGATTGGGCGGTTCGTTGGTTGCTGTTGAGACCGCACAATTCTTAGGTGGTTGCGCGTGCTTAAGTTCACGGTGCTGGAAAATGACTCGCACAATTAGCGTAGTGTTTGCTCTTTACGCTTCATCAGCATATGCTCTATGTAAGCACGTGTGAGCTGGAAAGCAGTGTAGCGTATTCTATTTTGCTATGCAGATTGTGGGTGCGGTACAGAGTATGTTTTACATATACTGTGTAGAATTTATAGGGTTGGGGGAGGAGAATTTGTGACTGAGACCCCTTCTGAAACATCTTAGATTCATTTGTATTTGTTCCGTCTGTTTTTAGAGGGCGCCATGAGTTTTATGTGGGAATTCCTACTCACGTTTTCAGCCTAAAATTAAAGGGCAATTACATCCATTTTGACATGCATGCTTTACTTTTGGATCACTTACACAATAACTAAACAGAAGAACTGCGGTAAGAATACGTTACGTACGTCCGATACAACATTTTAATTATTGCATCACCAAAACACGACACGGAGACCGCCATTCTTTTGCTGGAACGCGCAGACGTTAATGCCGACAGATGTCACTTTTCGATTTCGACTCGCAGCCGATTGAAATAGCTCTATTAGCCGTGAGAGTTCAAGCGTCCGACGGCTTTAGGTGGCCGACAGTTGTAGTGGCCATCTAAGGCCGTCAGACGCTCGAGCTCTCACAGCCAATAGAGCTATCTCTGCGAGTCGAAATCGAAGAGTGACATCAGTCGGCATTAATTTCTGCGCGTTACAGCAAAACAATGGCGGTCTCCATGTCGTGTTTTGGTGATGCAATAATTAAATTGTTGTATCGGACGTACGTAACGTATTCTTATCGCAATTCTTGTGTTTAGTTATTGTGTAAATGATCCAAAAGTAAAGCATGCATGTCAAAATGGATGTATTTGCCCTTTAAACTAAGATGAACGAAACTAGCTTGTATTTTATTATTATTTGGGCAGAAAAAAATGAGAAAACTTACCAGATGCAATGCGTGGCGCCCTCTGAAAACTCGGATGGAACTAATGGGAATGAAAGTAACTCGGGTCAATTGGGGCTTTTTAGAGTTACAAAATCTCCTCCACAACCTTATAAATTCTTGACAGTATGTATATGCTGATCATACGTGGCATTTTCCTGCGTTAGCTCCGCTTCGCAATATATACCGTAGCCAACCATACACGATGTCCTAGATTGCCTACAAAATGTAAAAAAAAAATAATTGAGATATGACAAGTACTTTGCAGAATGATGTAAAATGTTGCTCCATGTGTCAAACTGTGTCACCTTTGGTTACCAAATTTTGGTAATGGCCTAAATCCTATCATTTTCTCCGTTCTCCAGCTTTTGTGATATTCTGTTGTCTTTGTGTCATCCAACCAACCAACCAACCATTTTGAGTAGAGTGGAAGCCGTATTAGTATTTACGTTTAGTAAACCAAAAGCTATTGGACTATAGAGCAGTGACACGACGTAGTATTATTGTATATAACTCTATGCTGGAGCCTTAATGGGTTAGCTGCAAGGGGCACTGCGGAGAGAAACAGAAGGGTTTCATGCTGAAGCCGATGCTGTGAAGAGTGATTTCTTAGACCTAAAACGCGCGATTTTTGTTGTTGGAGAAAACAACGTTATTTTAAGCCTAAAAAATCCGCTCTTCCGTTGTTTTTCCCTCTATTTTTACGTAGTGCACCTTGTAGTTATGCACTCTAAAACCCATACTGGTGCCAATATGGCGGCAAATGTCACTGCTCTATTGAGCATCTGGGTTCTCAATATCATTATGCAATTGTATTGTTGGCCGAAACCAATAAATATGTCAGTTTAGGTGCCGACACCGAAACCAGGTCGACCTATAAACGCGATTTAATAACACTTTCGGTTTAAGCAGTTTTATTAATGCAAACCATCTTAGATTTATAATTTTTTTATTACACGTGTATCCTTAGCTTGCAGATCTACGGTAAATGGGTCTTTTTTCTTTCCTATAAGAAAGGTAATTTTTAACAGATTTGTTGGAAAACTATTGCTAAATTATAAATTTGTTAACTTTTTCAGTAACCTGAAACTCCTAGCTAGTTTCACCATTATAGCAGAAATAAAAGTTTTTTTTATTTGTTTATTTTTAGGGTTGACAATTGTTGGATACGGAAAAAAGTTAGGGGCATTGCCTTCCGTCTCCCAACCCTCCCCCGTAGCGTCGCCACTGTCTCTGGTTAACCCAAGCATCAGCAGCCTGAATCTTTATAATAATCTTGGAGGCCGGCTAAAAGGAAGGCTAAAAGGAAAACCACTTCTCCCCTCCTCGCGCCCGCATTGAAAATGCACTCTCCCACTCTACCTGCATGGAAACAGGAGGCAGGCATGAGTGGTCGATCAACTCAATAAAGGTTCAATCTGACAAGTCGTCGGGCCGAACAATCACTTCTCCCCTCCTCGCGCCCGCATTGAAAATGCACTCTCCCATTCTACCTGCATGCAAACAGGAGGCAGTCATGAATAGTCGATCAATCTGACAAGTCGTCGGGAAGAATGCTGGAAAAATGTCCCCGGAAATGTGTCCGTAAACTTAACTCATGACCGGCCCCGTGCATAGCACGGGCTTCCTCTGGTCTGATATACGAATGCTGTGACAACCCGAACCTAACCAAACTGCTAGTCTGTTGGAGCACAGGTAAACCCCGCCCCCCCCCCCCCTCCGGCCTTTGAATATCAGCTTTAATAACAAATCGATAATTCGAAAATCAGAAAAGGTCAATTATAAGTTTGGTTTAATTGTGTGTCATTGGGCAACAGATTAACGGGTTACTTAAGCTAATACGACGCCAACACAAGCCAGATTTACTCTGGAGTTCCTGACATTTGGGCAATCACGTTAATAATTTAGTGCGAGATATATCAATAGATGACGTCATCTGATCAATGATGAATTTGACGGTTCGATCCCAGTGATGCCGACTTTCTCTTACATTTTTAAAAATCTTTCTTATTAAGGAAATACAGCGTAGGTAAGTAGGCAGTGACGCTTTTCTGAAAACGTGTTATAAAATAATACCCGCTTCCACCAACGGCACCAGAAGGCAGCATTTGTCAGGTTCTTGTATAGGAGGCAAAACTTAAAATAAAAAATGGCGGCATCATTACCATGGTAACCACGGTAATAGCGACTTATACCTTCGGAAATTGACGAAATATTCGTGCGTGGGCAAAATCCGAGGTTGAAGAACTTATTCAGTGTTCGATTCAGTCCGTATTCAGTTCATTACGAGAAACGTAAACCATGGAAGAAGCTTCAGCTTAAGAGGCTGCTCAACACGCTTCTCGGAACATAAAACCATGCGTTATACTTAGCGCCACTCCTATAACTGCAACCCGTTTTAAGATTGAATGCTGGATGTAAAAAAAGGTAAAGCATGATCAGCCAGCTTCGATCTAGCTTAAAAATTTTAATGTCCTAATCTGTCATGTGATGTAGAGGTTTGGGGGAGTGGGCGACCCTAACGTGATAACACTAATGTGTGGGGATGGTTTAATGTACGAAACTCCATAATTAATAAGACACATTTGGTTGGGTTCTATATTTGATGTTCAATGCAAGACTTTATACATAGCTCAGCCTGCCACGACTTTACCAAACAAGCTATTATTAATAATGTGATGGATGAATTAAAATAAATAAGAAGGACATGATAACTTAAGTGAGGAGGACTGGGGAAATTGGGGAGGAATAATTATAGTTTTCTAATAAGGTTGCCAAATATTACTTACTGTCATGGAGGACTGGGGTCGAATAGGGGCTTGGAATGCATTATTATTGTGATTACCTAAACTAACAATACGTTGGCTAGGCAATGAACATGCTTAACAATTGATGTGATTTCAGAATACATAACAATACAGTGAATGAGTTTAATAATAGAGGTGGAGCACACTTAAGATCGTCATCCAATATCAGCTCAAGGGATCCAAGATGCTGGGTCATCAGTCCAGCATCAGGTCGTCCAATATTAATGTTGTTAGGAGCTGAGGCAGGATGAGTCACTACAGAATGCCCCCCTCCCTGAGACAAAATTGTCCCTTTTATCGTCGTGGGGCAGATAATTCAGTTTGGATCCGTGTACCGTAAAAAAAAAAACGCCTAAACCTTTACAATAAAATATAAAGATAGTCTGTCTCTTAGTGAACCACCTATTTGCAAAAACTGCATTCTGACAATTAAGTACTGAAACGATAAGCGTGTAACACTTAAGCATGTTATAATCTACTGTTGGATGACAATACAAATAATGGTTACAACAATACTTTTGCACTTACGAGCCACTTCAGGGCCACGTGCTTCTAACTGCCACCCCCATTTTAGAAAAAGGCACTTTCCCATATGACGCTTTACCTGTCTACCGAAATTTAGATCTGGCAACTTTTCCTAATGAGCTGTAGAGGTGTCTTTATACCCTATGAGAATTAACATGGGGACCTGGTGATTAGCTAGTTACTAGTAACACTCAACGTTATTAAGGGCACATTTTCTCCATAAAGAACACATTCCAACATTTTCGTGTTGAGGTTTTCTTTGTTACTGGACCCAAGACACCTGATTCAAACGATTTGCAAAGATTTCTACCGCAGGGGGAATTTACACCAGTATGGTGAAATCACGTATAAGTTGGTTTCAGTTAAAAAACACAGTCTGCTAGTGAGCCGCCATCTGACAACAATTACACTCTAGCAATTACGCTCCAACAATTAAGCTCCAACAACAATAAAACTTCTACTTGGCGGCTAGTGTGTCTAGATTAAGACACCTCTGTTCACTTTCAGACTCGGTCTGACACCAACCGCTTTAAAGAACAAAAGAAAAGAAAAAAAAAACTTCCACTACACCCCATTTTCAAAAGGAATGAAACGTATTTTAGCTTTACCCAGTATACTTCTCGTTACGTTCAATAAAAGCTGACTGAAGTTCAACCTTACTTGGGAGACTGATGGAAAGTTATGGCGGGCAGAAGATCTCCAAACCGTCTTCCATTCTGTTTGCAAAATGCTCACCCGGCTTTGCACACGCGTCTTTATTGAGCCACCATTCTGCCGCTGCTTCTCTTAAGGTACCTTAACTCACAATCGACGGCTGTAGGGCCATTGGCTTGCCTTCTCGCCTCCCTTCTTTCGGTTGCCTCGAAAATTCCAGATGCGTTCGTTTCTCCATAAAAGGTTCATAAATACGCTGTTGAAGCCGGAACTTTCGCCGTTGCCGATAAATATCATTACAGTTGTACCAAATGCCAAGTGACAAAATGCTCCACGAAAAAAGAAAATATGCTCTTCTAAGAATTAAATTGTGTCCAGTTTGCATCCCCTACCCCACCCCTTCCCTTCATCCAATGGGGAGATGAACTTCGACGAAATGCCAAAAATAATGCTGGAGCTATAGCTCTCCATGGATTTCACAATTCCTTGCCGGATCGAGACACCTCGTACGGTACTTATTTGGAATTTAGCACCCAGTAAATGGCTAGCGTTCATCCTGCTTTGTTCCAATGTTTATTCAAATGGTAATTTTGGAGCCGGTCGTCTGAAGTTTTAAGGTATGCTACGGTATAAAGTCGACGATTATGTTCGGTTCGGTGATGATAAATAAACTCTTGAGTGTCCTCTCGTAGCAAGTTAACTTCTACGTGTAGGGCTAAGTGTCAAGGGTGGATCTCAGAGAGGGAGGAGGGGATGAGACGTTATGGAGGATTGACAGCTGAGTCATTAGCGCCAACTCCAGTCACAGTGCAGTGATCCGGGAAGCCACACATTTCAAAGATGTTAACCAGCCCTCACATCAAGATCTTATCGTAGAGCCGTACCACCTGCAAAAATTGAAACACACCTGAATTGGAGGACAGAGTTATTGCCCAATTGACACGCCTTGTCTCGCGTCAGATGAAAACGGCGACGAACACCTTCAAGATGGTGGCAATCAACAATGACATTGGCGGCGACACCAATGACATTCAGGAGGGATAACCACCCCCAAAGGCAAGTAATCATTAAAGATGATGTGACCAATACGCAAATGGGATAGCACCACCAGTAACCGCAGCAACAAGCTGAGTGCTGATCCTGGACAGTGCTCTAAAGGCAGACGCTGAGGATGCTGCTGCTTTCTGTTTTGGGTATTAAAACTTGGACAATTTCATGTAATAGCTAAAAGGATCCAAAGGAAGGGCAGAGGACGCTACGGCTCCTTTTTTTGGAAATTAAAATTTGAACAAATTCTGTAACTACTCAGGGAGTGGTTTCAGGGACGTATTGGTTTCAAGATATACTCGAGCGCAATTCACACTTTAATGTACAGCTAGGGGTCTGTACACAGAGTAGCACATATTAGGCACTGACAAAGTGGCAGCCTGTCAGCCCTAACGCTCAGCTCTAGGAGGACCAACCTGTCGAGTTGTTCCTCCCTCACCAATTGCCTCCTGGACGCCCTAGTCCCACGTTTTATAGTGGGGCCAGAACAATAGACGTAGCCTCGGGCACTCGCCGACAAGTCCTGGCATACCTCATTGGTCAGCAATGGTGCAGGCCTAGTACCCGGCTGTTGGCGTCCGGCCAAGTTCAGTAGTTGGGCTGAAGTTGGCAGGGCGCACAAGCAGCTTATGTAACTGCAAGGCGCACTACGAGCGTTCACTCGTATTGGGCCCTGCTATACGTAAATAGCATGTTACATCTCATTTAATAGCCAAAAGGATCCAAAGGAAGGGCTACTGCTCCAAAGGGAGGTGCTACTGTTCCTTTTTTTTTTTGGAAATTAAATTTTGAACAAATTCATGTAATAGCCAAAAGGATCCAGGCGAAGGACCGAGGGTGCTGCTGCTCCTTCCTTGGAAAATGAAACTTAAAAAATTCATGTAATAGTCGAAGAAAGTTCAGGCAAAGGCAAAATGAACGCCCAAAAATTAAGACAAATCGCCCAGCGGCCCTCTTCAATACCTCCTGATGGATCTACCTTTGTTCTGTGTGGGAATCCTATTCTGTATCAAACATTAAGACGCTAGGGCTCGTTCACTAGTGCAGCATACCTAAGTGATTAAAAAAGGAAACAGGAAGCTGATGGCGCCAATAATTTCTCACGATAAATGCTACAGTAGCCTAATTGGTGAGCATCACATTATTCCTTAATTCGAAGCGGGAATCGAATCAAAAGAAATGTCGAATCCGGCTGGTCTCAGTCGAACTCAGAAACACGGCTTCATTTTCAATTAAAAAGACCAAATTTTCGGCCCACTATGGGATCCTTCCAAAGCCTGAACGTCTCTTACTTCCGGTTAACTGTCTGACAGACTATGTCCGACAAGTTTCTGTGCAACTCTGGCCTCGAAAATAACTCGCCATTTTCGATTCTACACTCCCCACACATTGTACAAAAGTAAAGTTTTGGGACATCCAATGTTTACATTACGTTAATGCTCCAATGGGTGGTGTTAGCCCGTTTGCGTATTGGTCACACCAACTTACTCATTGCTTACTTTTGAGGGGGGGGGGGTTATCCCTCCTGAATGTCATAGGTGTTGTCAGCCACTCACTGTCCATCACGGTCGTGTTGATCATTGTCACCATCTTGATGGTGTTTGTCGCCATTTCGACGTTCTGCGAGACATTAAGAGCAAAGATACCTACTGACTGGGCTGAGGAATTCCACTCGGAGTAAAACAACAAAGACAATTTTAACTTTCAGCACTAATTCAAATCTATAGTCTTGTTCACAAATAATAAACATGATGAAAAACACTTTAAAAAAAAACCATTTAAAACACAAGAAAACGGGAGACCCCACACAATCCGAACATTGGGATCGTCGTCATATTCAACTGCTCCAATTGTGTGCGGTCCCCCGTTTTCTGTTTGGCGGGGGGGGGGTTTAATGGTTTTAAGTGTTTTTCATTATCTATCTATATATATATAATATGCTTAGGTTGGGCAAGCAAATTCATCATTATGCACTATAATGAAAGAGGGCGAGCGACCGACAATGTCAACAAACGGGTGTGGCCTGTAACAATCAGTAACAATTGAAGTATTGCTTTAATAATGCTACCTCTTAGAGCAGACTTAAAGAGTTTCAAAGTTGGTTCAGTAACAATCACTGCATGCACGACCGTTGTTGGATTTATTGCGCTTGGTATCAGAACGGAGAAACGGGCAATTGAGCGTCCTCCATTGAAAAAAGACATTTACTTCC
This sequence comes from Lithobius niger, assembly GCA_023313725.1. Lineage (NCBI taxonomy): Eukaryota > Metazoa > Arthropoda > Chilopoda > Lithobiomorpha > Lithobiidae > Lithobius > Lithobius niger. The sequence goes on along the minus strand of JAHWFP010131130.1, from coordinate 63,195 downwards.
AGAAAAAACAAATCAGCAGGGGTTAAAATGGAGGGGGAGCAGGGACGGGGATATTCAGACCACTCAATACAGGAATCTGGGTCGGGGGAGGCATTGTGGGACGAGAAAAGGGTTACGGGGGGGGGGGATCAGACTATACAACTGGGTAGGCCGCAGGGGAGTTCGGAGGAGAAAAGCAGGGGGCAGTCGGCACCCTTTTCATTCCATACTGCCCACTACAGTATTTCGCTAAGGTATTCGGGAACTGGCTAGACCGGCGAATGTTGCGCCGGGGGTACAGCTAGTGTTTATTATTTGTGAACAAGACACATAGATTTGAATTAGTGCTGAAAATTAAAACTGTCTTTGTTGTTTTACTCCGAATGGAATTCCTCAGCCCAGTCAGTGGGTATCTCTGCTCTTGACGCCCCTCAAACTCGGAAAATTTCTTTCTCTTCTGCGAGACACGGCGTTTCTCATGGGTGATGGTTCCACTCCTGCCCGGGCTTTCAATTTTTGCAGAAGGTACAGATATACGATAAAATCTATATTTTATGTTTGGTTAACATCTCTGTAATGTGGGGAGCAGTGGGAACCCGGACTATTGCATTGTGACTGAGGTTGGCGCTAACGACGTAGCTGTCGACATGCCATTAAACCTCAAACACCGGCCAGGATACAAAATTCAAAACAACATAAAAGCTGAATTGGCCTTTAAATTTTGAACGCAACGCGGCAAACCACCCGCTTCTGGCTATGGTTGTTGCCGAGTTGTGGGCATTTCGGTGCCAGGATTCTTTTCAAGCTTGGCGAATAGAAGTAATGCGCCAGTCGGTGAGTTGCGACTTATATTGGTAAAGGCTAAATTCTAGAATAGAGTAGTGACACGACGTAGTATTATTGTATATAACTCTATGCTGGAGCCTTAATGGGTTAGCTGCAAGGGGCACTGCAGAGAGGAACAGAAGGGCGTCATACTGAAGCCGATGCTATGAAGAGTGATTTCTTAGACCTAAAACGCGCGATTTTTGTTGTTGGAGAAAACAACGTTATTTTAAGGCTAAGAAATCTGCTCTTCCGTTGTGTTTCCCACCATTTTTATGTAGTGCACCTTGTAGTTATGCTTTCCAAAATCCATACTGGTGCCAATATGGAGGCAAATGTCACTGCTCTGTAGTTTAAGTGTTAACGAGCTAGTTACCGCCGTAGGCGTAACGAATTCGGAAAACAATCCTGCTAATAACGCTATCCCTCTTACCTTTCACCTCATTAAATCCTTTTTTTAAAGAAACATTTTGCAACCAAAGATTTCCGTGCCATGTCTCCAAGTAATTTCTGCGTGTTCTTAGCGAAACATTCTTGTTGTTACCGAGAGGTATTCATGATTCGTGGAACATGCACTTGGGATTTTTCGGTTACTTTGCTGTTAATTATTACTGCGAAGTGATACGAGGCGCAAACATTTTCTTCATTAGCGATTCGATTACTATTACTTCCAGTTGATGTGTCTGCGGTCTTGATAATTGGACCAACGGGAGATTTGTTAATTAGCCTTCGTTGTCTTTGATGGCGCAGTAGTTTATGGTCTTTGCAGGGAAATATAGTGTCCGGTGCAACATTAAAGCCTCTCATTTGACTTAAAAGCGCCTTAACTATTGCCAATTATTGTAAATTGTATGGGGTCGAGTAGAGCTTACACCCGCAACGGCTACGCACAAAACGTCGGACCACTAAGTTGAAGATGAAAGGTCCAATTTTGTTAAGTCTTTAAAGAGGATTCGGTCGTTCACGTTCCTTAAAAGCACTTAACTAATGCTAATTATTGTAAATTGAACAATGTCGAATGGCAAACTGATTAGCAAAATAAACAGAGAAAAGAAATAAACCCTAAGCTTAATGTTAAAGTTGTTTGGTGCAACTTTGTGGTTCCACTGCGAAAAAGCATTTTTTTTTTACAATAAATTTTTTTTTAATTAATTTCTTTTGAGCCCTAAGCCAACCGAAGCAATTTAATGCTAGTGTGGCTAAACCGGCTCAATTTTGAACATTACCAGAGAAAAAGAAATATCTGGTAAAGAGAGGTGCCAACCCCGGGGTTCGATCCGGGAACCTTCGATCGACGCAGGGGCCGAAAGATTGTCCAGAATTGGCCAGAGTAGTTCCCATGACAGGTAGGCTCTCACGCTACCCTGCGGAGACTTTGTCAAGGCCCCCTTTCCAGAGGTTCGACCAGCTCCGCAAACCTCCGGCAACCAGGCTGAGCTCTCTCACCACTCATCCACGATGACCACTACTAGTGTCATACTACTGTAAATATTTTACAGCCGTGAACTGCGTTTTCACAGGAAATATTTAATTCCACAAACAAATAATTTCCAGGCTTTAGCAGCAATTGTTTAAGAGTTGTACCCTGACAAAACAAAGCCTAGCAAAGCATCAAAGACGACAGTATTTTAATTTTCAAAAATTAATGAGCTTTCTGGTGACCAAGATCATCAATTTTGGGTTGAAAATTAATAGAGCCGTCATCATTTTCGCTGTCAAAAAATGGAGCGGGCTCCCCTTTCTTTGCTGTTTGGATGTTTGGCTAAAAATGGTTGGCCTTTGAAAGTAGTGACATCATTCCACCAGGCAAAGGCCGCCAAGGTAGCTAGCTACTTAGCTGGAGAGTATCATGAAAACGTTATTGATGCATCTTTCTCTCTATGAATGTGAATACTTATCCTTTAACTTTTAGTTTTTCTTTATCCCTGCTTTTTTCCCTTACATTTTCCACAATTTGAATTTCGGCCGCGTTGGGATTTAACCTCAACATGACAAAAATATTTAAGCTGGGCCGATCACCTTTTTTCTACCCGAGCCGATCATTAAGCAAAACTGGCCGATACCAAATCCCGCCCGATTACCGATACCAAATCCCCCAATAACATTTAAAAATTTTCCCTGTAATTTCTAAACAATAAAAGACAGCTGCTTGGGGTGTGGACCATTGGAAAGGTGGTGAAAAATGTCAGAATCGGTCGCCGAAATGTGAAAGTATCTCCAATTTGGTTTATTACCGATCTCTCTGGATTTTATATACCGATACCGATGTCTACCGATATTGCAAATGTCGGTGAGGAATTACATGAGGTGTTCTGATTCGGCAATTGGGATCGGCCCAGCCTTACAAAATATGCTTTTAGTTGCTTACAGTTAACAGACACGTGTCTGCTAGTGAGGCCAGAAGATAATTCAACAATCAACAATAACAATCAATCATTCTACGACCAATCTTTTAACAATCGGATGCTTTAGCAATTAGAAACGGCTTCGCCGTCTCGTTGTTGTTTGGATTTTGGCTCTTGCTATTGGTCCATTTTGTCACACTGATGGTTCGTCAACCCCATGTCCGATTCCGGATATTTTTTTTTGATAAACCTTGTCCAGCTTCCCGTGCTACTGCATGCAAAGTTTGGTTTGGATAGTCTTTGTGGTTTACGCGTGAAGCGTGGTCGCAGATTACATTGGAGTGTCTTCACAGACGCCTTTGCCTGGAATTACTTACGGACTTACGGGAGTGTTTACCCGCACTTATCTGTACTGTTGTCAAACGGGTTGTTCTTTTGCGCAGAGACGGACTGTCATCTTGCTGCATAATGAGAAAGGAGCCGTTCATATATTACGTCACACTCTGGGGTTTGGGTGGGTTGTTGATTTATTGCGGCAATTGCAACACAGGGGTGGACGGGTGTTTCCAAAATGTGAGCGTCACAATTTTCATCACATTTTGGTGTTGACTTCGCCTTAATTTTTTGGCGTATTATTTAGGAAAACAATAGCTAAAATGCAATTCCATTTATACACACAGAAAAACTCACAAAATTTAAACCCATGGACTCTACGATACAATAAATTTAAGTTAATGTAAATGTAAAGTGCTTTGAAATATTACGAGGGGGGGAGGGGTACTGTAGAAGTGGGACGTAATTATTAGGGGGTGTCTTAATTGTGTGACATTTGTGACAAAGGGGTCAGTGGGTATTAAAAAAAAATAGGCCGAAAAGCGTGACGTTATATACCAACGGCCCCAAATATGAACAGAAGTTGTTCTCTCAGCGCGGACAGCACATAGGCCTTTCACTAAACTTGTGCACAAGAAAATTACTTGTGTGTCTTTTCTTAACGTATTGAACCATAAATTTAAAGAGAAGGCTAGAACGATGAAAAAATGCAAACTGCTTTTTAATAGACGGAATTAAACAGCCATCTATGCAACAACAAAAAAAGTTAACGAGATTTCAAATGAAATTTAGCTAGCCTTAAATGTGTATATACATTTTTTTTCATTGCTTCGAAATAAGGGTATTAGAATTCATCACCGCTAGCCAATTCCTCGTTAGTATCGTCTAGATACAGGCTAGAAGAAACGTGACATGAATACGACGAACAAATTTTTTTATTTTTTTATTCTGTGCCGAGCCGTTTCTATAGTAAAACACGAACATCGCGATCGCATTAGAAACACACTGGATTCAGTGAAATTTGATGAATCGAAAAAGCGGGCCATTCGTCCCCCGAAAAAAAGCTTCGAACATGAAACGCGCATAAACTATCGGCTCTGCATATTGATGTGGTCGAACGCTGAAGACCGTGGATCCTCGGAATCCAAGTCGCGTTCCGACAAAATGGCTCTCTAAAGACCTCAGTATAACGAATTTGGTCCCTGTCGACCAATGGTGTGAGCGTATATACACGCATCCAGCGTTACCATTTTGTCGAATTTCGTTGCGGTATAAGTTTATCAAATCCCTCGACCTCGATGAATTTGTTTTTCCAGTATTTTGTGACAGTGTGTGCATGCTTCGTCGTGGAGCCGATTTTGTTATTAAGAATGCTGTGATTTTACTTGCGTATTCGTATTATCGAAGATGTTCGCGGGTCTTAACTCAAGATGCAGATAGCCACCCCACCCCCCCCCCCCCCCCCCCCTTCCCAACTTGGCATCCATTATTAGATTTTATTGAATTTTTTTTCCTTCTCCTGGAGGCGCAGATGGACATTCGGTATTGATATTCGTCAGAAATCTATGCTCGGGGACGTCGGCTGCCACCAGTGAATGGCTCCATTGTCCCACCAAAAAAAAAAAAAAGAAAAAGAAAAAGAAAAAAATGACGCAGAAGAAAAGAAAAAGGAAAGGGACTGAAACCGTTTTCCAAGCATAAACAAATAATCGATCGTTGTGTGAACAATTGAAAAGAAGTTCTTAAGTGTAGTCTAGACAACTTGTGCGAACAAATATTAGGAGGCTTTGTCGCTGGCTTTTCAAGTTCCATCAACGTCTTACCTTGCTGCTCTTAGGGCACGTTTATGCAAACACTCGCTTTTGCATTCTCGCAGCTAGAAGAATCACCTCAAATTCCAACATGGCGGCGGTTTCATGTCTACCGCCTCACAACGATAACAGCTAATAACGTGAGTTCAGAAGCGTTTTGGAAAATGGTTTCGTCATGAGGAATTCTTTATATTATTGGCACGGATTATAAGACTGCAAGTATTTACTCAAACGATGTCGGATTTAGCTAATCCATTTAGCGTTGTTACCATGGCAATGTCACCTTTGCCATCGCGATTGAGTTCTAGCTGCGAGAATGCAAAGGCGTAAACGCGCCCTTACGTGTAATTCCAGTAGCATGCTCAGTAGGGTGGATCAAAAAATATTTTTTGTTTGTTTTAAATTTTAAATAGTAATAGTGTGGAAAAGTTGGTCTTCGTTCTCATAATCACTTTCCCAAATGAAAAAAAAAAAATGAAAAAAATTTCTTTAGAGGTGCCCACCTCAGCCTAAAGTTTAACATTGCAAGTCAGAGGGGGAAATCGCTAATTCCGCAAAAATGATTTTTGATTAGTTTAAAAAATAGTTTTTTTTTTTTTTACATTATTTCGTTTTGTAACTCTCAGAGACCACTAAATGAAGCCAAAATCAGAAACGATTTTTTTTAAAACAAAGTTTAGGAACAAAATATTAATAAACAAAATTTAATTCTGGCTTCATTGGTAGTGGTTTCTGAGAGTCCCAAATGAGAAAATAAAAGAAAGCTGTTATTTTAAACTAATCAAAAATCATTTTTTTTTTCAGAATTAGCGATTTTGAATGACTTATGTTAAACTTTACGCCAAGGTGGGAACCTCTAAAAAAATTTTAATTTATTTTTCCTTTTGTGATAGTGATTAGGAGGTCAACACCAACTTTTCCGTACTATTAGCCTACGATTTGAAATTTTTAAAAAGCATATCTTGATCCACCCTAGTGCTCACTTCCCCCAAGATGGCAAGAGCAACTTTTAATAAAAGGGTACAGTAAGTTTAAAACACTGGGGACACCACTTTTTTCAGGGACTTTTCTTTTTTTTTGGCCCATTTCTGCTCTTTTGGAAGTTTTTTCGACCCTTTGTCGCCCTTCAGATGTTTTCAGGCCTTTCTTTAGGCCTTTATTTAGTCGTTTTCTCAGGAACTGCCGCACCAGCAGGTTTCGGCACAAAAAAAACCTTTTTTTTTTTACAAAAGGGCATCTAGCGAAAAGGGCAGGGGCAATGCACCCCTACCTCGTTCCTGTGCACGCCCTGTGTAGCTGTTATGTCCCCAAAACAGAACTTGTTAAAAATTCTCCAAGCTTTGTCGCGTTTGAAGTCGATATTAAACACCAAGTTCTTTCGTGAATTTATAATGCTTCCGAGTTATAATTCGAAAATTAAATGGGAAAATGTAAATATTGCTTACTGTACAATTTTCAGGTATTTCATTTTAGCGTTTGAAGTCTTAGTAGATGGGATTAACTAGGAGAGAAGAACAGGACGTTTGATATTTGTGTTGGCGGAGATATCGCATCTTTTGTTTTCTGGAGATATCATTTGCAGGGGCGGCGTCAGACCCAGTCCTAAAATAACAGTATCCGGGTCCGTGCCCTGGTAAAAAAAAAATATCAGTTGTCAAGTCGTTTGTTAAAAAGTTTTTCAACTCTTGAACCGTCCGCTGCACGCACAGAATTGGTTGTAACTGGTAAGAGCTTCCTTTAAAGTGCCACTATCACTAATTGAAATGCGAACGAAAATACCCTGGTTCCATCTAGCGGCAATGGTATTGTTAATCTTTATATCTTGCTCCCAGATGCACTAAGACGAACCAAATTTTCACTCAATAAAGGATGTCGTGGCTTGTTTGTTTCGTTAAAAGAAATGCCGTTATGCATTCCTTCGCTTGGTGCAAGCAAGTGCTATATAGTACTGGATAGCGCTAGATGTTGTCGGATTACGTCTGTTTTCAATCGGTGATAGTGCCACTTTAAATATTCAATGATATTTAAAAACAGTAGTAACAGTGCAAACTTAATTTCAAATAATTAGTTATGGCAGAATGATAAAACTGCTAATTTAATCTGTGAACGGGGTTTTATGACCGTATTCTTAGTACCCAGGGTCAGTGGCGGATCTCATCCCCCCAAGGGAAGGGGGGAGGCAGAGACCGCCTCTTACCCCTTTAGAGGTATCTAACGTTCCATGATTTATATAGCGATTCCTCCCCCCCTCCCCTCCCTCCCAACCAAAAGTCAAAGTCAGGAAAATGGACCTGTCAGTTGGACGAACTACAAATAACTCCCTTCCCCCTAAAACATTCTGAATCTGAAAAGTCGACTTGCCCACCCTCTCACCCCTTCCCCCAACTATAAATTCGGACGAGCGCCTCTCCTGACCACTTGTTGGGTTATGTGGAAGATATCGTATCTTGTTTTTTTCCGATCACAATGTAATTAGAATTTATTCCCTCACTCTGTCCCAAACTTCAACTCATCATAATTTATCACGCGTTTGTATTGCGGTAATTAACCAGTTATCTCCTGGCTAACAATTGACAATAATATCAGCTATCCTGCTATTAAACATCATAACCAAGATGGCTGCCTCGCCTCCTTTACCACAACACTCCCGTCATCCATCATTACGACAGTTTACCACTGAGGTCCAACCATCGCTGCAGATTTTAGTGCAATCGGCGAAGCAGTCAAGAAAAACGAAGACAGTTTTGAAGTCGCCTAAAGGAAACTGGACCATATTTTCGTACATTCGACCTAAAGAATGCGGGGAGTGAAATGTGGGTCTTGTGCATAATTAGATCAAGTTGACCGATGGTCGTGGATGTTGATGATTAGTAGACAAAGTCCTTGCACGGATGTTCTAATACTTCAGGTTAGATGGAAAATGTAATATCCTCGCCCGCCTTTACAATAATCACTCGCTAACGGGATGTGGATGAACTTGAACTACAATGAAGTTGGGGGACATGACATTACTAAAACTGGGACAAGGGAAAATTGGGGAAAGAGTTTTAATTATTTTGCCACAATGTATCTAGACACACGCTAGTGTGTCGCGCCAAGTTATAGGCAACAATCATCACAACAAACATCACATCAATTCAATTGTCGAGGTTGTAAACCATTGTAGCGCGACGCCATAGCGTTAGTGTCTAATATCCTGAAGCAGAGTTGATCACATTTCAAGTACTTGGATAAAAATAGTAATGCGGTACCAACGCTTAAATTGTGTTGAAATCAAGAGCAATGACCCACCTGACAAAACTTAACTCGTGTAGGAAAGCCAGCTAAGCTGCTTTCAAGGCAAAATCTGACCGTCAATAACGTTTGAAATGTGTAAATAGCTACTAGATAGCTAATTCTAATCCGCTTACCCCCACGTTAAATTCCATAGGGTGATTATTCATCGATAACGAGATAACGGAAAGGCTTCTAGCTATGAAATTGAACGAATGGCTGCAGTATGATACGAACAGCGTACCTTTTATGGTTTGGAGCCTAGGGGTGTAACGGGGATGGCGTGGGATGGCGAATAAGTACGAAAATATTGTTATAACCATTGTTTGTATTGTCGGCATCGCCTCTCATTGGACGGCCAAAGTTCGGACAATGACATGTATATTGACGTGCGTGCCTAGACACACACTAGTGTAGCACGATAAATCTAAACAACGTTGCCAAAGAAATTGTATTCATGTCCAATTCACGAAAAATAAACCAACTGTAAAATCATAGTAAAATAAACAAAGCCAAAAACTGGTTAAGAGGGCACCAAGTTGAGAGTGGTTCAGCCCTTCAAAGGAGTGATATCAACACACCGAAACAAACGAAATAAAATAAATTACAACAAAATTAAAACAAAACCAAAAACCTATAAAGAGGTGACTAAGTTGAGAATGGTTCTGCCGTTAGGCAAAAGGTAGTAGCAAAGTGTTGAAAACCCATTTCTTGTTGACGTGCCACTTTATTAGACATCTGCACGGTAGTGGAGTTGAGTCTAATACACAATTAAAAAAAAGGACTGATTTCATATCAAAAACCAAACTGGTAAAAGGGGCCGCCAAGTTCCGAATGGTTCGGCCCTTCAAAGGAGTGATATCAACGCACCAAAACATTCGCCAACTTAATCGCACCGAATAATACTCAGGAAGTTTAATGACAACTTGAACATTGCTACCGAAAGTAGCAATATTCTAGTTTTCATTTAACATTCGAACTATTAAGCTGTGCGATTAACTTGGCGAATGGTTTCGTGTGTTGATATCACTCCTTTGAAGGGCCGAATTTGGCTGCCCCTTTTACCAGTTTGGTTTTTTGATATGATTGAACTTACACACGTTGCAGCATGAACGCGAATGGAAAACATGTAGACTAACAATACGAGCTCTAAATAGGGCTGCACCAACGGTTGCCATGGCAATACAAGATGTGGTATTGTTGTATATGGAGATATTATAATCATCCATTGTTGCACTCTGACAATGACTTCTGGGAGAGGCAGAATGAAGCGAAGCATCTTGCGTCTGGGGTCCGCTGAGATAAGGCTGGGGTAAAGTACAACGTTGGGATCAAAGATCTTCGTACCTCGCGGTTTGTGCGGATGTATGATAAATCCCTACACAGGGTAAAAAAGACGCAGATAAAAAAAAAAGAGACGCGATTTCGGATTTGAAACTTTAATCAAAATATACGGTGTCCTTCAAAAAGATGCTTTGTAACGGAAAATAAAGACGTTGCAAGAAACTTGATCATTCAAAAGTTTTATTTTAGGTGTAGGGTAAATCGTAATTTTTATTGTGACAAGTATGAACTAAATTATAGATTATTAAGGTGGCTCAGTCTGGGTCACCCGGTCATTCTGGGTCAATAGATAATTCCGGACCAGAAGGTCTTCGGAACAAAAGAAATGGTTTGTCATTTTTCCTTTCCAAACCTTAAGTTAATTAATTAAATTCGTCATCAGTCCAATGTATCTCTTCTTTTTTTTTTATCAACATACTTACTCGTGCCTCTATCTTGTCCGATCACCACCAAATCGGATGCCGTCCGTTTGGCACCAGGTCCCGAGAGCATGACACACGAAAATTCATGTATCATTTCAAAACAACCACATACTATCAGTACTTAAGGACGGGCAAGCCAAAGGCTCACAAGAAATAACTAAATACAGATGCAAACCTATTTACGTTGCCTTTTGGACTTATATGTCAGACTGCCTGAGCGGGGAATCGAACCCAGGACCTTTAAAAATCAAAGGGCGAGGTTCTACCGCTGAGCCAGACTGACACTGATGAGTCCAAAAGGCAACGTAAATAGGTTTGCATCTGTATTTAGTACTATCACTACCTTCCTAAACGACCGAACAGAGCGAACAGAACGCACCACTGTTAGAGACAGTTTGGCTCCAAACTTGACGTCGCGCGTGCGCAGTAACGTTGCGTCAGCCGTTTAGTACCTTCCGAAACTGCAATCACAGCTCATCAAAATCAACAAGCTCAACAGAGTACTCGTTACGTCATACCTTTAACGTGACCAGACGTGGCTAATTGATTGGACTAGGCTAGGCTAATGGATGTAACCAGGCGTAAGCAATGCCAAATTGCAAACCATCTCGGGGAGGTGGTTGCGGATGGTTGCCAGTGGTGGAGCTTTTGAGCATGCGCGGGTACCGGAAACAGATTCATTGCTGACGATGGTTGACGTAAGCAAGCCACAGCAACACGGCGATAGTAGGGAATGAGCTGAATTGTCACCAAAAGTGGTGCGTTTGGTTCGTTCTGTTCGGTGCTTTAGGAAGGTACTGTATACTACTCGATGAGGGGAAAAGTTTTCCTGACTGTGGTTAGTCCATTTGGAGCACACCTCTTGAATTTGTGGTATTGCCGACGATCACCTCCGTGAAGCTAACTGATTTTAAGTTGGCCATTAATGTCGATCGAAATGTGAACGTTAAAAAAAAAGGGAAACTGCCATTCCAGCATTGTCACAGCGCTTTCGCCCAAAAACTTTTCCATATTTCCGATTTTAGCTTGTGACACCAGCCAGCCACTTTGACAGGAGTGGAGGTTGTTGAAAAAAAAGGAAAGAAAGGGAACGGCGGGTTCGGGAAAGAAGAGCGAGGACGCGGAGGAGGAGGAGGAGATGTTGGGTTCCTGTGACACTTCACTAGATTAGGGCAAACGTTTCAACGAAGAACGCTGCTGACTGCGTAAGCTCTCATTTCAAGCTAAACGACGTAAATTGGTATTAAGACTCGATCCCTAGAAGGAAATGGGATTCTACTCCCATGGTCGAAATGCAAACAGCGAATTATGGCAAAGAAGATACGGAGAGACGGGTAGGTGAAGGAGAAATAAGAATTTTTTAATGGAGAAAACTTTGTGTGGCATTGTGTTGTCGGTCGCCTATCAGTATTATTAATGTGATCGTTCGTCGCTGCGGTAGGTAAAGAATCACCTCGCCTCAGGCCCAGACGGAAAAATACGCCAATCGTCTCTCTTGGTTTCGTGTTCTTAAAGTACATAAAGGTGAGGTGGTGACTGCGTCATCAGTTCAAGTTTTGTAAGCGGCTGCGCGTTAGTGGGCAAGGTATAGTAAGCTCTGTCCTGTGTTGGGCTACTTCGCGTCATTGTGGCAGCTTAAAGTGACTTCGCATCATTGTGGCAACTTCGTACACATGCTGCAATCTTTTATCCCTCAACGCAACAGGATGGATGGTCCGGCGGCACATCAAACATCAAACCTCTCCATCTAACAGGCCTCACTTTCGGGCGGCATTAAAGATTAGGCCTCACTTTCGGATGGAATAATTAGTTTTGGTTCAGATTATTGGTGTTTATTGCGCACGCCTGAACCTGTTGTGGGACGACCAAAAGGTGGGGGTCTTGAGCTAGGATTCACATGTTGATGGATATTTTGGAATGGATTTCAGATATTTTTGGCGAAAAGAAAGGCTAACTAAATTGTTGGGGCGACATGGCGGATCATAGAATTATAAGAGTTCCGTAAACCTATAGAGCTGTGACACGACGTAGTATTATTGTATATAACTCTATGCTGGAGCGTTAATGGGTTAGCTACAAGGGGCACTGCAGAGAGAAACAGAAGGGCGTCATACTGAAGCCGATGCTGTGAAGAGTGATTTCTTAGGCCTAAAACGGGCGGTTTTTGTTGTTGGAGAAAACAACGTTATTTTAAGCCTAAGAAATCCGCTCTTCCGTTGTTTTTCCCTCCATTTTTATGTAGTGCACCTTGTAGTTATGCCCTCCAAAACCCATAATGGTGCCAATATGGCGGCATATGTCACTGCTCAATAGCGTCGTTCCCCAACATCCGTCAGCGCCTGGCTTAATACAATTGTTTACATTGTTGAAATCATGAGAATTGGACAATGGTTTAATACTAATCATGTGATTTAACGTTGTTGAATCCGAGGACTGTCAATCTGGACGGACGAAGCAAAAATGAAAATCTTGCACTAATGCTTGAAATGTATTTCGGTTTCCTACCTCAGACCCTCACAGCACGGTGAGATCACTATTGCCGCGCCCTCTTGTTAGTATTGAAGATTGGCCCAAAAGCTTCAATACTGAAAAGAGGGCGCGCCAACAGTGATCTCACTGTGATGCTTGGGTCTGCGGCAGGACATTGACATAAATGTTCCATCAAGGCCCATTGGGATAAAAGTTACATACTTCGCTCCATTGGCAGGCCTTGCTACTGGCGCACACTTCCATGTGCATGAAGTACCGAGATGGGAAGGGGGTGGGGGGTGCGAACATTACTAGATCCAACAACTAAGCACGGGAATTTAGTTTGCGTGGCATGCACGCACTATTCAGCAGAATATATTCGGGGCAGCCTTTTCCTCTGTAGGCACCATAATCTGCAGATTAAATATGGCGGAACTGAGTCAGTTGATTCACGCGAGGGTTATTATGTAAAGATAATTAGCATATGGCGGATATTGTCGACACGAAGGACGTCCCCAATGAGCTATAAGAAGCTTACGTGTCATTCTTGACGAGACCCAAATTCGAACTGGCAAACCAGTTCATCACATCAGTGCCGTACTGGCTGCTTTCACCGATACTGCCCTTGTCCACAGGCATGAAGGTAACTCATTTGAACCCGTTATGCCAGTGGACGATTGGCAATATTGGTAAATCCTGTGGTGGCAAGGATATGTTGATGGACTGGCTCGCCCGTTCGAATCCGGTTCACGTCACTAGAATGAAACGTAAATGCCTAAAGAAGGTTTGCTGCACTACATTAGTTCGAGTGAATGATTTTCGCAAACGGCATATTCCGACTTCTCTTTATATTTGTTACTCCTATACAGTGACTGCTTAGCAAATCCCTTGGCAATGCAAGCATGATTGATGAAAAAAGCTGGAACATCTAGTCCGGTCCTAAAGCCGCCCGCGCACTGAGCGACTTGGCCGCGCGCCCAGGTCGCTGCAGCCAATGGGAATGCTTACCGTTTATGTTAAAACCACGCACTAATCATTTTCATTGGATGCAGCAACCTGGCCGCGCGGCCAAGTCGCTCAGTGCGCGGGCGGCCTAAGATATTAAGCACAGCGACACTTTTGTTTGAAATGGCATAATGCTGCTGAGCTAATGGGTTAGTGAGGACGTTTGTAAAAAGTTAACATGATTTCGGAGTTGCACTGTTAGGGACAAGATACACTGCTGTGATTAAATTTAATTCAGCAACGCGAGAATAACCAAGTACAAGAGGTTATCTCAAGTGTTCCAGATAGTTATATCTTGTGTGGGAACTGAAGGATTTGGGGGGGGGGGGGGATTTTTTCCCCACCCCCCCAAAAAAAAAAACTTGGGGGGGCGGGGGGAGAGGAGTATTGAGTGAGGCAACTATTGTAGCAGTTAACGTCACATCATAATTTACCCCGCAAGCCGCACTGCAAAAGGAGAAGCTTTTTGGTGAAACTCGACCGTCGGTCTGATGGCCAAGATTATTCGTGAACTTGTAATATGACCTCACCCATTTCCTTTCTGTATTGGCCAAAGACGTGATAGCGGCAAGAACTATCACATTGCGCAATCAATAATGTAACAGTGGAATTTCATTGTACTCGACTTGCCGTAATTGCCCTGACAACCTACCGCCTGGAACTCCAGCTACCGTACCGTTCCTATCCCCAACTGATCAACCAAGTTGTAATTTATTTGGAGCGCTTGTAATTTGAAGTATAACTTTAACGTTATCCGTGTTCCCAGTTTTATCTTCACATCGCCATCAGGCATTCTTCAGTCGTTTTGCGTAAGTCAAGCGTTTCTCCGTGTCCCCAGTTTAACATTTCATTGCCATCAGGAATTTTTCTGCATATTAAGTCGAGCGATTATCAATTTCACCATCAATTTAAACCCTCAAATAAATACAGATGCAAACCTATTTACGTTGCCTTTTGGAATTATATGTCAGACTCTTTAAGCGGGGAATTGAACCCACGACCTTTGAATCCAAAGGCCGAGGTCCTACCGCTTAGCCATACTGACATGGCCTTCCTGGCTCAGCGGTAGAACCTCGGCCTTTGGTTTCAAAGGTCGTGGGTTCGATTCCTCGCTTAGGCAGTCTAACATATAAGTCCCAAAGGCAACGTAAGTAGGTTTGCATCTGTATTTATTTAACTCTTGTTGAGCCTTTGCCTTTCCGACCTTAATTTAAACCATCGTTGTGCTTTACAACGGCGAAAACCTCATTTTTAGACCAGAGCGTCCTTATAACGGGTTTTAGGAGTATGTAGGTGTTGTAACTCCCAACGCAATTTTTGTTGTGTAGTGGGGGGGGGGGGGGGGATTTACCCCGCGAGATCTGTGCATAAACGCACTCTGAAGCCAAAAACGATAATTCATAAAGAACAGGATGTAAGGCTCCGTTGAAAGGGGAAAAGAAGAGACCAATTCCTTGAGATCGGCACAGCGAAAACAAAATAAAGTGCATGTATATGATACCAGGAGCAGCATGAAGAAGACGTCTCCAACACAATTCTATACCCATAGTCCGTCATTCGTGAGTCCTAACCCCGAAAAGGCCAGTTCTCGAACTAGTGTCCGTTTTTGCTTTTGCGTTAAAAGTAAGTTAAAAAATATGCTCGCAGGGTTTTACCGAATAATTTTTTTTAAACTAATTTCTTTGAGCCTTAAGTCAGCCAAAGCAATTGAATGCTCGTATGGCTGAACCGGCTCAGTTTAAACATTAACAGACTTTTGTTTCAGAAGAAGAAATGTCTGGTAAAGGGAGGAGCTAACCCCTGATTTGAACCGGGAAAGGCCCGGTTTAAATCCCTGGTTAGTTACTACCTTTGCCAGATATTTCTTCTTCTGAAAAAAAAGTCTGTTAATGTTCAAAACTAATCCGGTTCAGCCACACGAGCGTTAAATTGCTTTGGCTGACTTAAGGCTCAAAGAAATTAGTTTAAAAAAAAAAAAACTAATTAGGTAAAACCTTACACAGCATAATTCGTAGGGATTTCGTATGGACCGAAAGATTTCCAGATAAATCCAGAATAGTTCCCATAGCCGCTGAAGGAGCATGGTAGCCTTTCACGCTACTCTGGCCGGCAGTCCTGGAGAGGACTTTGGCAAGATCCCCTTTCCAGGGGTTCGACCAGATCCGCAAACCTCCAGCAACTACGTTGAGCTCTGTCACCGCTCAGCCGCGATGACCACGTAAGTGTGAAAAATACCTCACGTGATGCGAATAGTCCAAGTATGGGTCAGTTCCGCAAGAACTAGAGTGTAAACGGACTTAAAATCTCAAAACGGACTTAAAATCTCAAGCCCAGCCCGACTGGAGTATAAATTGCTTGTCTTGCCTCCCGACTCATCACCAGTTGTCGCGCTGCCAGGAAGATGTTGCCTCATACCATTGCTTTGGTGAAATACGATTTTGGCGATGTTAACTAATTTTGCATGCTTGGTCCGTTTCAATTTTACGTTTTAACCGCGAAATAACAAGTATTATGGGTAATGACAGTTTCTGGAAGGTTCCAGAAGCAGGAAACGGAAATAAATTAACCTACAAGATATAGATGTGCCCACCTACGAAAGATTGAATAGGTAAGACTCAAGATTGGCCATCGGCCCCAGCCAACATGCAAGTACACAAGATTTGCAACAGACATTAAATCAAGTGGCTGAAACCTGCTGCTTCTATCCCGGACGGCCTTGTGCAAACGGTGGAGTACAAAGCGAACGTTACTACACGGATACTAGGGTAGAGTGAGAAACCTTTTTTTGGAATTCCTTATCGGCAAAGTGTGGGAAAATTGCTCTTGGGCATCACTATCACAAATGAAAAATTTCATCACTCTGGGTTGATGTGTTGAGTGCCCCAAGGTCCTTCAAGTTTAACACTGTACGACAATGGGCGAAAAAGGCAAAAATGATGATTTGACTGATTTTAAATTAAATTTTAACATTATCTCATTTGAAACACTTGGAGATTAAGAAAGTTAGCCGTAATTGTCAAAAAAAAAATTTTTTTTCTGCGCATTGTGTAAGTAGTAGTTATGGGCCAAAATGGCCTGAAAGGCCATTTTGGCCAATTTTCGATACTTTATTATTCCCAGAGTTTTTAAGAAAAATAAAATTCTCAGAAATTATGGCATGCTAACGTAGTTTCTGAAAGAATCGAATGAGATGACCTTCAAAATTAGATTTTAAAACATTCAAATCATCATTATTGCCTTTTTCGCCGTTCTGTTCATTGCCGTACAATGCTAAAAGTGAAGGCGCTTGGGGCACCTCCAGACATGACTGACCCCAGAGTAATGAAATTTTTTGACACCCTGCCAATGAGAAATCCCCCTAAAATAGTTTTTATACTCCACCCTAATGGATACTAACAAAAATACAAACGACACTGGAATCGAACATTAGGAACTGACGTCACGTAAAACATATTTTTTTTTTTTGCATTTTATTTTTGCATTAATCTTGTTTAAAAGACTTGCTTTACTCGCTCTTGGGGCTCGCTGGCTGCTCGTACTATTCTCGCAACAAACGTCCTTTTCCTTGTTGTTAAAATTCTAAACACCTCAACAAAAGTCTTTTGCCGGAGACGGCGACGACGACGACGTCGACTCTTACTTTCAATTCAGGGGGAGGAGCGACGCAAGTGGGAATCGACGACAGACTTTTCGACCGTTGCTGTTCTTTCTTTCGTTCATTTCGTTCTTTCTTTCTTTCATTCATTCGTTCGTTCCTCAGCGCAAACCAAACCAAACCAACAACGAAATAGAAAAAAATAAAAATAAAATCAGGAACGAAAAGAAGCGGAAAAAATCACGACCAAAAAAAGAATAAAAAAAAATCAGCTGGCGTCAAAATCCTCACAATTTTCGTCCGTGGAGTAAACCAGCGTTCCTTTGAAGTCACGCAGAAAACAACGCTTGCCCGTCGATCGCCGATTCCCAACGCGCCCGTCCAAACGACACTGTACCCCTACGTTGGGAACCCGTGTGGCGACTACCGCTACTCCAGCAACCCCTTGCTCTCCACAGCTTCCCCGGAACCCCACCCCCAGCCCTACAACTTTACCTCTAACGACAATGGAAGAAAAGAAATCTCAAAACCAAAGCGAACGAACGACGGAGAAAGCGGACCAATCACGACGCTTGGTCGAGTTCGTACTGGGAACTTTGAAACTTGGCTGTCATGCCTGGTTTTCCTGATTTTAATGCTTCCGACAGCCTGATGCGCTGGATGGGGGAGGGGGATTGGGGAGTTGGGGTGGGGGGGGGAGGAACGAAGAACCAACAAGAGGGAAGACGGAGGGGAAGGGAGAAAAACTCTTGAGCGCCTCAGCTTTTGCCCGTGCTTGACAACCGGTGACGTTAATCAATGCAAGCAAAAGATAGGAAAAGTGAGCTTCTTGCGTTGACCACCAGGGATTAGACATCAAAAGACGGCAGATCAATCGTGACGGTTTGTGTCAGCACCACCACGCGCGCTGCGTGCATACAAACGGAAGTGATGGAGGTTTGCTTGCTTGTCTGGATTTCACAGACGGAAGGTGATTGTGGAAATTTTAGTGAAGGGTTGTATATCTTGATGGTGGGTGCAAAATTTTGTTTTGTCGATGGTGTAGAGAGACCTTTCCCTGGAATGATGGCTGTTCTTTGTTAGGGTTGTGTCACTGCTGATGGAGTTTGGGGTAAAGGGGGATCCTATGTAACTCGGACTGGAGAACTAACGTTCGATTCTACGTAGAAGCTTAGATCTTAAAGATTGAATTGCCAGACTGTGGTACAGTTCTATCACGGAGGTCTATGTGCTCGCCTGTGTATGGGAACTACAGACTCTAGTTTTGAAGAATAAGGCTAGGGTTTAAGCAAAGATTATACTTTCGACTTACGGTTACTGTTCTAATTGATGTGGTCCTCTAGAGAGATACATTTGAGTAGTGATGTTCACCGAAATGGGGGCAAAGCAGGAATGAGAGAGAACATTTTGGGGAATTGGCTTAGATCAGCTCGTACCATGATCAAGTAAACTTTACTATACGCGCACCCACACAAATATTGGCGCCACTCGTTGCGAGAATAACAACAATGCTGCTATGAAAATAAAATAAACAGCAGTCGAGTTCTGTATCAAATGATACGGAATGATAATTTAGACGAAAAAGATTTCATTGTCATCCTCTGGAAAGAACACGTGACACGTAAATTTTTTCGTCTTAACGGCCTCACACTAGCTTGCTCTTCAGCACCCATCTCCTACGACTAACGTTTCTGCATTAATTTACGTTCAATAGTTCGTACCATTGCATACTTTGAGATTTGGTGTGTAGCGATATTTAACGACCGTAGGTGCCGGAATGGCTGCAAAAAATTCCAAAATTCTTGAATTAACTTGACAAAAGGAGAACCTCCCAATCTGTTCAAGATGAATTTCTCCCACAGCAGAGGTCATCAACTTTGCGGAAAGAATGTTCACCAAATCAGTTCCGGAAGCAATTCTTCTCCAACCAGGCTGTGATGAGTCGGAAACTTTCCCTGAACATCTGGTAAAATGCAGTATTGCATATTCATGGAAAAATAAATAGACATAAATCGCTGGAAATAATATTAAGGAAAATTGGAAATTAGCCAATAGCGAAAATCATACATTAGAAATAACGTAGTTCAGTAAGCCACCTTTATGCACTTACGTTTCCTCAGAGTTTCCTTGCAAGTGATCTGGGGGCGAACAGGGTAGCCGGTTCGAATCCCGGTCATGCCACTCCGAGGAAACGTAACTGCATAAAGGTGGCTTACTGAACTACGTTATTTCTAGTGTATGATTTTCGCTATTGGCTTATTTCCAATTGTCATTAGTATACTCATGGAAGACAGTGTACGACTCGTTATCAGTGGCGTAGCTACGTTAGCGTGTGGCCGGTGGCGAATTAGCCCTTGGGGGCCCCCTCCTTAATATACAGGATGGCCACAAATCCATACTTTTCTATTTTTTTTTAACATTTTTATTTTTAGTGAACATACGGGCCACTTTTTTGTACTCCAGTCAAGCGGCCCCTATTTTATTACTTTTCTAAAAAAAAACTTGGAAAAAAGTTTGGATTCAGAGAAATTTTTCAGATTGTGCGTTTTTTATGGTCCACCATGTTTTTTAATGTCAGGGGGATGTGCGGACGGGATGCTCGAAATTCATTTCTAAACTACGGTTTATACCAAATTAAAAAAACTAGTGTATTATAAAAGAGCCTTTTTTAAATCTCAATATTTTTTTCTTTCGGTGGGCCATTCCTCGTTAGGCAGTTAAGTTCATCCTCGTGGGACACTCTTGCCGTGTAAGACTATTACTTTCAGACCCAGAACACAAAAGGAATAAAAAAAAACCCTAAGTTTCAGTGTTGTAAGTAGTGATACTAACGCCAAAATGGCTGCCGTAAAGTTTTTAGCATATAATAACAGGCCAAAGCAACAATTTATCCAACTCGCTATATCGTTCAAAGTACAACTCCAGATATCCTCATTCATCGAAAAGTAATTTTGTATCCTTAAAATTACTTCCGCTAAAGGACCTTCTGCATCTCAAATTCAGTAGTTTGCATATGAAATGTTAAAGTCGGCTTGAGATTGACCGACAAGCTTATTGTTTCGTTGATACTTAGTCTTACGGCGTGAGAAGTTCGTGTAAAGTTTACAAGCTTATGTTGAACGCGGTTTCATTTTTTTTTTGTCCATGATGTAATTCTATATTTCAATGATCGTTGTTATGCTTTCGTGAATTGTAGGTTAAGAGAGGTGTTACATTGAATCCCACTAAGCGAATTAGAACAGAAAAAATTAAATAACAAATTAAGCAACAATAAAAAACATCCATTATATCCATAAAATATCCATTATATACATATCCAATATATCCATAAAACATCCATATCCAATAAAATATCCATTATATCCATATCCAACATGTCCATAAAATATCCATATCCAATAAAATATCCATTATATTCATATCCAACATGTCCATAAAATATCCATATCCAATAAAATATCCATTATATCCATATCCAACATGTCCATAAAATATCCATTATAACCGCTCTCTTGATTTAAAACTGTAGTACGGATTTACAAATTCAATTTTAGGGGAAGTGGATAACCTCGACCGAGAGCTAGTAGCAACAGACCATGCAGTTTTTAAAATTAGATACACCATCAACGCCCGAAGGTTGTTCGAAACTGAAGGTAGCCATTTTCGGAGAAATGGTATGCTGAATACGACGGAGTTTTTTCCAGATTATCGTATACCTTTAGTTACTGAAGATTCGTAAGAAAATAAGCAATCCCGACTTTATATAAAAGTCCCGACTTATTACAAAAATGTACTTGTGCTGAATTAAAGTGATATCGCTCATAATAATAATAAAGTTTGTTACAATAATACCAACAGCCAGTCACAATTAACGCCATTTTCGGTTAATTTACGCCTTTAGAAGGAAAGAAAGTAAGTTAAATCGGTTTGAACACAAAGTTTAAATCATATGCACTTTAATTCAGCACTTAAAATTATCGGCACAGAACAGTACTTTAGGACAGATTGTAACGTAAAGTAGGAGTTTGAGGCATTCAAGCTTATAACCGTTTGCTTTGCCTGCAATATGTTGAAATCAGCATATATGGTATGCTAAATTCTTTCGTTCCTATTCCGGAGGCGTGCATCCCAAGGCTAGCGGCCCAGAAGACAACCTTTTAAATGGTTCTGGACGCCATGAGCCCTTTGAGAATCCACGCCGTATAGAAACGTAACACATTGCCGAAATATCACCACAGCAAATGCCAATCAGAATAAGTCGCCAATGTCGACAAGCTAGCACTAAGTTGCATTAAAACAATCGTACCCCCTCCCCCCCACCCCGGTTATCACACAACTGTCTAAAATGGCTACGCAGGATACTCTTAAACAAAATAGGTGTTTGCGATTCTACTCTTGCTCCAGCGTAATGGCGCGTAACAAGTATACGATCTGCAACGAATTCGGCAATGAGAAGATTAGAGGAGTCCACAAGAATTAGTTAGGCTCGTTAACGATGCTTTGCTCCTAAATCGCTTAACGTTGGATTGCTCTGGCTGCACAAGAGCGACGGTTTGGAATTCCTGGGGAGACGTTATTGCTTTTCTCTTCAATTATTTAAAGTGGAAAGACGAAACCAAAGACTTTGAGGCTTGAACCTTAAGCACAAGGAACGCATTCGTTCGGAAAATTCCCAAGTCATGACTGTTTTGTTAAGTCGAATGTATATACTGGTTTTAGATAGTGGCGCCTCGGCCGGTATTTTAAAACTGGTCACTCAGGCTAAGTGCGAAGTGAACCCTGAAGGGGCGTTCAGGTTTTTAGCAGCGTTAAGTGACGTCAAATTGGCTACGAGACACCATTTGGAGGTAATAGCTACAAGGTGCACTAGATTAAAATGTAACAAAAAAATCGGCACTTCTAGTCAAGACAGTGCTTTGAGAGCGGGTTTCTTAGGCTTTCTCCAACAACAAAATCGCGCGTTATAGGCTTAAGAAATCCGGTTTAATGGCATTGGCTTCAATAAGACGATCTTCCTTTCTCCCTCCAGTGCTCCTTGCAGCTAACCCAGTTACTGGCTCCACCATAGAGATATGCACAATAATACTACGTCGTGTCACTGCCCTATATTCTTCAAACCCTAAAGACTAGGCTCGTATATACGGTTCAGGTAGGGTGTGGCAGCAGTTTACCATCCTTGGTAGCAGTTAGAAGCTAGACAATGTTTGAAGGCTTCCTTTTAACTTAAATGGCCGTTTAAAATACAGGCCTTACCTTTATTTCCACCACATCATACGATTTTGGAGCAGTTTTGTTTTGTAATTATGCAGTTTGACCGAACCACAAAAAAAAAAAATCACTCAATTTTGGTACTTGCCGACGCAAATCTTCACCTTTTTTGTCTTTTCACCTTAAAAAAATGGGGGAAATGTTTTTTTTTTAGTTCTCTAAACACGTTTTTTAGTTCTTCAAACACGTTTTTTAACCACGTAAAACGATGGGCCTGGCGGTGTTAAAGCGGCGGCCATGTTCCGGGATGCAGAGTAGCACGAAAAGGTGACTTCGAGAAAACGGAAAGTAATGCACCAAACTATGCTGTCTGCTTTTTCTTTCTATTTTTTTTATTGTCAGTTTCCTGTGGTTTTGTTGATATTATGTTAGGTTAGGTTTGTGTTGTGTTTTTGTGGTTTTATTGTCGTTTTATTGTGGTGTTATTGCGAAAGAGAAATAATTTCCGTCTTCTTTCATTGCGATGTAAATCAGGTTTTCATGCTACTCTGCATCCTGCAAAATAGCCGTTTTATCGTTGTGAGTATTTTCAATATTTTTTTCCAGTACTTAAGACACATTTCCTCCGGCTTTTTTAATGTGAAGTGGGAAGAGGATGAAGATCCGTGCCGATTAGTAAAAATATTGAGTGATTTGGAGTGTTTCGGTTAAACTGTATAATTACCATTTTTTTTTTCAATTTGAAATTAAGTGTGTGGTAATATTCGATCCCGGCTCATTTTGGCTTGAGGACAACCGCTCTGCCATTGGACTGTGCTCGCTCGCCTTGGCAGGGGCTCATAGGTATAATCCTTAAAAAACCTTACGATGCATGTTAAGACTTTTTTTTTGCCTTCTGCATAGTGAAGATTTTTCATGTGGCTGCACTGTGACCGTTTGCTTTCCACCCTTTCATTGTTCAGCATGCCCATGTAAGAGTCAATTTGGTTCTTGATAGAAATTAGCCATTCTCTACCACCCTCCCTCCTCGTCTTCAATCGTCATCAATTGCTCAACCCCTCCCCCCTCCATACTACGTCATTTCTAACTCCCCCCCACCTCACCTTATAGGGGATGTTTTCCCTGTATATCCCCAGTTTACGTCATCAACTGGCCACCCTCCCCCCTTCTTGATGACGTAATACTTGAATGTTTCCTATGTGGACGCCTTATGGGCGTCGTTTGAAAAAGTTTTGGAACATTAAAAAATCATATTTGACACAGGCCGTTTTAATTTAGCATTTGTGTTGAAATGATTATTGTACATACTTTTTTTTGTAGACATTTCTTATTTCCACCAGTGACGGATCCAGTGGTGGATTGGAGTTGAGAAGGTGAAAAGGCGCCTTTAAACGAACAAAATGAAAAAAAAATGGGCTAAAGTTGAAATGGCCAAACAAAACTGAACAATGTTATACATAACTGATATTACTTCCTTATTACACCATGAAAAGCTGCAAACTTCGCTTTATCCCCTTTTGTAATTTTTATACAGGTATCGCTGCTTCGCTGCGATTTCCTGTGGAAAATGTTGGAACTACTTATTCTAGTGTCCTGGCCGGTTGTCGCTCTTTTCTCTGCCGCCCTTCGTATGGGTTCCAAGATGGAATGCACTTGCGAGTGTGGCTTCGTTTATTATCACCGAAGCTTAAAACATTTTTACGTGCTAATACTGAAGATAAATTTATTTCCAAGAATCCACAACGGCAAGTCCACGAACTTTTTTGTGCAACACCTTATCTCAGACGACGAACGCGTTTTACTACGCCCAGAAGCAAAGTGCTGCCAAGCGAATGTGCGACATCAGCGTCTCACCACAACTGACGAACCCATTATAAATGGCAAGCACTTCACCAAATTTTAAACCGATCGTAAGCTAGTGACCTGCCTAAACTCAACGAATTAGTTTATACCAATTTATGTATTAGGCATATAAACTTGAAATCTCTACGTATACATATTGCGCTTAGGTTGGGATGAGATGCACACAGCAAACTCATCATGCACACAGCAAAATCATCAATGGAAAAAAAACGAGAAGGCCAAACAGGAGGGGTTCCAAGGGAGGGGGAGCAGGGAAAGGGAAGTATTCAGACCTCACGGTAGGGGAAAGTGGGGTAGGTAGGAGGGGGTGGAAGGGGCAGGGATATGGGGGAAGAAGGCCGTAGGGAGGACATCTGACCACACAATGGGGAATGTGAGAAGAGTTCGGGGCGGGGGGAAATCGGCGACCATTTTCAATCATGCTGCCCAATAAAGTTACTCGCTCGCGCATTCGGGCACCAGCTAGACCAGCGTATGTTACGCCGGAAGTACAGCTAGTAGGAGTTAAAAAGGTTGTACTGTCGGTTAATCTGGGGCTTATGTGTTGCGGCAGGATACTGTTCCAATGCGTTAAATGCCTGATTCCAGCAGTGGCACGACGTAGTATTATTGTGTATAACTCTGTGCTGGAGCCTTAATGGGTTAACTGCAAGGGCCACTGCAGAGAGAAACAGAAGGGCGTCATACTGAAGCCGATGCTGTTAAGAGTGATTTCTTAGACCTAAAACGTGCTATTTTTGTTGTTGGAGAAAACAACGTTATTTTAAGCTTAAGAAATCCGCTCTTCCGTTGTTTTTCCCTCCATTTTTATGTAGTGCACTTGTAGTTATGCCCTCCAAAATTCAGGCTGGTGCCAATATGGCGGCAAATGTCACTGCTCTGTTGAATGAGTCTACGAATATATAGTCTACTTTCTACACAAGCGCCATTTATGTTTTATTCGTCCTATTATTGCCCTTATCTATATAAATAAACTCCTAATATTAATACAGCTCTAATTCGAATATTTTATTATTACGTTCACTTGCCATAGTTTACTTACCGTAATTCACACTAACCATTTACATACATTATTTGATGGAACGTAGTGTTACTTCAACTTCTTATAGCCTCTTCCCTTCCTGTAATTTCTGTGGTAACGTAGACACAGATTACAGACAGTTAGGTACTCACTGAAAATTGCGGATAACAAAATAACTTGCATAGCTGTAATTATTGCAGTGTAATTGTGTCAGTATTTATTCCTCATACTCTGCCACTAAAACACGCTAATCTGGTATTAAAAACTTCCCAAATTTCTCCATTTTAAAAATCAATGTGGCTTGAAATTCACAAATTACTCCTATCCGAAAAACTGTGCTAATTATAGTGTCCGCGGCCTATCTTGAGTTCTCCGCAGAACGAACACAGATAATCGATTGCACGTTTTCAGTAGCAGAGCGCTTTGTTGATATCCAAGATGGTTACAAAAACAATGAATTAAAGCCATCAATTAAAGCCACCCCCCATCCAGGAAGACGTAGTCGCTCACAAAATACTTGCAGGACTCAAGATACGCCGCGCGCACAATATAGTTAGTATCAAAGGTTAAAAACCAAAAAACAACTTTTTCCCCCCCCCCCCCCCCCCCCCGCGGTTCCCTGTGCTTTAAGTACGACGGAAGGTAAAAATGAAGCGAAAAATTAAGGGCAGTCTGGTCGTGTGATCATAATTTAATAAGACGCAGTTCTTTTATTTTTAATATTTAGTTTATTATTGAGTTTAATATTGTTCAGGAGCAGTTAGTTACAAGGCATTCATAAAAGTGACAAACCCACGCACCACAAGAGCAGACGCCCGCGTGTGGATTGGGGGCCACACAAAAATACAAATCAAATTACCACTGACGAAAGACATTTCCAACAATCAGAAATAAGGGTTACATCAGAGAAATTATTTAACAAAAATATGCACCTATCACAATAAAATAAAAACAAAAAAAGAAGAAGAAAAACAATTTGGGTAAAATTACAAAGCTAAAAACAAAAAAAAAAAAAAAAAAAAAAAGCAACAGCACAATAATTGCCGAAAGAAACGAAAAATGAAAACTGAAACAAAATATTCACATTTAGAAAAAAAATTTAACTCACAATGATTGAACAAATTTTTTACCGTAAAAATTTACGGTAAAGTAAAGATTTAGGTAAAGTAGCCACCTGAACAAATGTTTCTTAACCCTTTAATTGCTGAATTAATTTTCTAAATAATTCCCGTCTAGACCTGGACGGGACTCGAACTAGCAACTTACAGGAGCTCTTCAACTTCAGGCACACGCCTCTACCAGAGTCGCTTTAGAGTCGGCTTGTTAAAGGAACCTAGTATTGTTGTCGTTTCTCCCAGGGAGCTTGGATTACATGTAGCTTTGATAGGGTGGACCCACTTACTATTACGCTGTACCGCGAGAAACCGTGCGAGATTTTGGGAGCTGCTTTGCATACTTCAAACGCGTCTGACGTTTCTGCTTCCATATTTCGCGCTATTTTACCGATTCGTGCATCTCATTGGCTTTTGATTTTTCCGATGATTCGACACAAAATTGGACTAACAACCGAACAAGTACGCATCATCAAACGTAAGCCGGACCGCTCCAATTGCTTAAATTGTTTTAAAGTGCAATAACTTACCAGTACAATCGACAATGCGACTGAAAATCGCAACGTTTGTTATCAGAAGGAGAGCACCGTCACAAGCGACCATCGTAAACGCTTGTCATTGTTTTTGTTTCAACGCAACTACGTCAGCTACTCTCGGCTCGGGTTAGCTGGTAAGAATTTTTCGTTTTGTCTTAATAATGTGTAATTTAACGTTCAGCAAATATTGAGCGATCAGATATTTCATAATTATTCATTAATTTCGTTAAAAACTACTGGCTAGTTAAAACAAACCTTTTTGTTGGTTTCGAAAAACCAAGCGTCGTCTGCTTCGAGGATTGGTTTGGGAGCAAAAACGTCACTAACTGAGTCTCGCTCGTGTATACCTTACCACGAGAAATAGCTGTGCTATAGCTCACACGCGTTCACCAAGTGGGGCCACCTTATCAAAGCTACGTATTTTCCAAGCTCCCTGGTTTCTCCATTGTTGGCCATCTCGTGCATACTTTGGACTTTGGTTTTAGGACAAAGCTGTGCTTGTGTTTTTGGCGAGTATACTCGTCGCCAGCACTTTAAGGGTTAAATGATGACATGTCATTCAAACGTTTCATTTCTGTGGGCAAGGAATTACAAAACTTACTACCCAGGAAGTATCTGCATTTTATGTCACGTGTCTAACATATTCTGTCAGTCGCATGCAAGTAACAACCAGAAAACTACTGAGCGAAGCAAGACGACACCCATGGAGCGAGCGGAGTGAGTGCCGAAGCTATTCTAAAATATTTAATATTTTAACAGTCAAAACCGTTGCTAACCTTAATATACAAAAGAATTTCTTGATTTTTTTTTTTAGCTTTCGAAGAGATGTCTTTAACATTATCCCTTCCCTCCTTAGTTTTATTCCAACCTGCCGTAATTAAAGCACATAATAACAACCAAAGTAGCCTCAGGGCGTTTTATAACGAGCGTCTGAGATCCTCGTTTTTCGAAGCAAACAACAACCACCACCATTTACTGGATTGGCTAATTGCCTATTGCACGTGGGTAGTCAAAGGCTAATGCGGGTGGCGTTTTCGTAGCGAGAGGAACCACATTTTGGGGAAGTCTATTCTGATTGGTTGGGGAAGAGAGTAGGGATAGGCGATAATGAAATTTCGACTAAGCGAATATTGCAGTACCTTGACATGCGATATTTGAGATTATTACGATATTTGCCAATATGTAGGCCGAGCTGTTTTAAGTTGATCAGTTGGTCGTAGCAGCACTAATCTTACAGTAAGCCTACTGCTCTTAAAGTTAGCCTACTAACTATATACGTTTAGGCCTAGTACTACTACGAGTAGGCCTAGTTAGTGTAGTGTTAATACAAAATCAAGAAGAAGAAAAACTCATTCTGATTTATTCAAAATAAGTAAGCACTTTCAAATATATTAAGTATTTCAAATGCCATATTGTCTTGCGTGTAATCTGCACTCGCAGATAGGCCACACCTAAAAAAAAAGACCTTACCTAAAAAAAAGGCAAGCAGTCCTAACATTCTGTGCAATTCATGACCTGTTAACATGTAAAAATGTCGATATTAATTAATCAACATCAAGCACTTTATGTTGTAACATCAGTCCTGTTAAAACTAACAATGAGAAGCAATTTTACTTATCCATTTGGAGGCCATGTTTGTTTAAAAATGAAAATTAGATGTTTTTTTTTTTT
>JAHWFP010131130.1:14133-29383 GCA_023313725.1 Lithobius niger | reverse complement strand
CCTGTCCGGGGTGTTTTAATTTTTCCAGGAGGTACAGATCTATGATAAGAGCTAGATTTGGGGCTTGTTTAACACCTCTGTAATGTGTGGCGTAGTGGCAACCCGTACCACTACACTGTGACCGAGGTTGGGGCTAATGACCTTGCTGTCACCCCCCCCCCCCTGTTACTTTGGTGATGTCTGTGGTATTTATTTTCATGTATGAACGTAACCAAAAGAAAAAAACTGAATGAAATTCCAAAATAAGCCTAAAAATTGATTTCGACAGCAAAGAGCTGAGATGAAATAAAAATGTGGGTGGAGAACATTCACAATTATGGATAAAAGTCTGGCAACTCTTATTTCTATAGGAAGTTGTGGTTTCCCAATTTGTAGCAGGCTTGGTAAAGGCTTTTATTTTTGAGCCAAATACTGATTTGTTAATATCGTGGGATTTTTTAGTGTAAATTTACAATAATACCCTCGTTGTTCATGTGAATGTCCCTCTTTGTTGGGTAATGAAGAGTAATTTTGTGGTGAGTGTTGGAAATCGTGGGGAGTGAAAAAGCGACTGCTTTGTGTCTGATGGAAAAAATGGCTTGAAATAAGTAAGGTGGATATGTCTTGTTTGGCGAAATTAATGTAACTTAATTGATTAAAAGATAAGCAACGTATTGTAAGTAACGTACTCAGTGAATGGACGAGAGGTTTTAAGGTCAGACCTCAATTCCAATTCATGCCTTACGGCATAGCTAGGGATTATACCCAGACTACCACATATTAGGCATCTGTCTAAGCTTTAAAAACTTGTCCCGACCCTAGCAGTAGCCTATCAAAGCTCCACCCTTTCAGTTGCACCTTCCAACACCAACTGAGGAACCCTCGGTACAGCCGGCTTTTACACCCGCTGGAGCAGAGGATTACGGCCAAGGATTTATGTCACGTGACAAGCGAACTGCAGCGATCCGGTTCCAACTGTTTGAGCAGCTGGGCTCGCTCGCTTCATACCTGCTGGCGCTCGGCCAATTCCCGTGTTTAGGCCGCAATTCGACGGGCGCGCAACAGCTCACGTAATGGCAAGGCCGGCATTATCAAGCTCACGCGTCTGCTCACGCGTTTGATTTGTAAATGAAAGAGCGTTTGCTTTAGCGTGACGATACCACGAGCGGGCCAAGCCGATTGTCCGCGCGCACTGCTTTGCTCATGAACTGGCGTACGCGTCGAGCGTCGAGCGCCACGCTCACGCACAAGCTTTCATATTGTAAACGCAGCCCAAAGGCCTCTCCAAACAGAAGAAAATTTCGTGCGAAGCTATGCATAACTACATGCCTACAAGGTCAACATTGTAGCAATCGTGTGGTTGGTGTTGCGTTAAGGACGAATATCGAAGTCTTTTTTACACCATACTATACGTCGGCATGCAGCCGTGAGCAGACAGTCTGGTTAGGGCTTTACGCCTTGCGTTCCGTGTAACGCTCGTTACGATATGCGTATATACGTGTAATAATTCAGCCATAAATTAAAGCCAAATGCTTCGGTAACAGGTATAACCCCGTATCGTAGGAGGTAACTTTAATTATAACATGAAGGGACAATCTTCATAATTAACGCTGACAATTTATCCTTAAGAATTAAACAGGACGGAAAGCCCACGGCTCAACAGGGGTTAAATAAACACAGATGCAACGTAACGCAAATACAAAGGCAACGTAAATATTATGTATTCGGAGCAACATAATAATAATACCGTAATAAACCAGAAACGTTCGTTGTCGTCTAATCAAGCTGTTACTCGTCGTTCTAACCCCAAAGGATCCCTTGGCTTCGATGTAAATAACGCTGCATCTGCTGGCGTAGATTAGCGTAACATGATGGCGGTTCCAGCATGGCGGCGGTTTTAGCTGTGCCAGCTTGCAACGAAAAGAGTCAATTGAGTTTAGAAGCGATTGGGAAAATTGTTTCGTCAGGAGGCGAGTCGTTGCGTAAATGAGCCCTAAGACTCACTACACGTAAAATATTACTTATCGCCAAGTATACTTTTTCGCTCATACGACGGTGCGGTGAATTGGGAAATTGAGCGAAATAGAATACTTGGCGATAAGTAATATTTTACGTGTAGTGACTCTTAGGGATCATTTACGCAACGACTCGCCTTTGTATTCTCGCATCTGAAATTTATTCGCAATGGCAAAGGTGTCGTTGCCATGGTAGTGACGCTTCCTGGATTAGGCAAATCCGAAATCGTTTGGGCAAATTTTTGCGGCCTTGTAATTCGTGGCAGTAACGTAATAAATTCTGACGAAACAATTTTCCCACTCGCTTCTAAACTCAATTATTGACTCGTTTCGTTGCGAGCTGGCAGAGCTAAAACCGCCGCCATGTTGTAATTTCAGATGATTTCTAGCTTCTAGCTGCGAGCACTCAAAGGCGAGTCTTTGTGTAAACGCGCCCATACAGTTATAATTGTTATTAACACTAGATTTTTCGTAGTAACGCTTGCGAAATGCCTTCCAAATCTCCATTTTAATCAGAGACTTCCGCTAATAATTAGGGACCGGTCATTATTTGCTCTCAGCAGCTAAAAATTTCTGAAAACGCCTCAGCTTCTGGGGCCTTCATAACGTGAGTGCTCACAAGATTTTGTGAAGTCATTAGTACCAATACTATTAGTTCAGTTTTTTTTTACAATAAAAATATTCCCCGCCGCCCCCCCATCTTCTGGTTTCTTGCCTTCTTCGGTCTTTCAGGTGCTGCGTATGTTATGGATGTGGGCATACAGACAAACAGTGTGTTTATCACACTTATAGTATGTTTTTGCATGACTAAATGTGAACGAAGAAAGCAAACGAAAAAAATTCTCACTTTTGCTGATGTAACGGCTAATTATTTACAGACATGAAATGCCTCCAAAAGAAAAAGGTAGAGTGAAATATAAGATGGTGAGGTGGCTTTTTGTATGTTGACAGTCCTAAGTTACATGTGCCTATCAACTAGAAGCAACTAAGAGCGTAGCTTGCCATGTCGACAATAAGTCCTAATGCTGCAGAAATCTTGAAAAAGTAAGGGGCAGGTACAAGGATAAACAAAACAATTAAAGGGCATGCGCTGCTTGAGTGAGCGAAGCGAACGATTTCAGCGATTGTTAGCCAGTGTCTTCAAAAATAGGACTGAAGAAACGTAAGCATGTGACGAATGCTCGTACAATAAACTACGCCATGTCAATTTGGCTAATCAAACGGCTAATTGCCAATGGTAAATTTGAAAATTATCAATGTGAAAATTTATAGATATCAAATTCCTCCAGAAAAAAAGGTACAGATGAAGACAAGACGGTGCAACCTTTTGTACGTTCACAGTCCTATGAAAGTTGTGATAGCCACCCAAAACTGGTAGAAAAATCCTCAAAGTTTCCAAAAACGATCGGCCTTTGTAGGTAGTGATATCATTCCACCAGGGAAAGGCCGCCAAGGTTAATCCTGTTAGCCAAGTTAATCGCACCGAATAAAACTTTGGACGTTAAATGAAAGCTTGAAGATTGCTTCCGATAGTAGCAATCTTCTAGTTTTCATTTAACTTTCGAACTATTAGTATGTGTGATTTACTTGGCTAATAGGATTAACCTTGGCGGCCTTTCCTGGCGGAATGATATCACTACCTTCAAAGCCCGATCATTTTTGGAAACTTGGCAGGATTTTCTACCAGTTTTGGTTTTGGGTGGATAGTATGAAACTCGGCACAAGATGGGCGTAAGAAAGATAGGTGTTTTATAAAACATTTTTAACCCAACGTGTATATTAACGTTAAAAAACGGGGCACGTATTCCTTACAACTAGTTGTAACCTGTCGGTGCGGAGTACTATAATTACTTAATTCGGCTAGAGCACTAATATTAGCTACAGGAAATAATCTGCCGACGGTCTCAACAGGCATACGAAAAGGGCACTTGTTATTTTTTTTTGGGGGGGGGGGGGGGGCGGCTACATTACTTTTAGACCATGAGTGGGGTGGTGGTCAAGATTTTTTCAGGGTTTCTAAGGGGGGAGTTCAACGAAAATTGGGTGGTCACATTTTCATTTCCTCCGCCTCCGCCCCTCCCCCTCCCTCCCGGCTATAAATAATGACCGGTCACTTAGCTTCCTCAATTTCCACATCCAGGCAGTTACGAATCTTTGAATTTTCAACGCACAACGTTGTAAAATTATGACTAGATACGCATTGTCTTTAGAGAGAAAAATAAAAACCACCGAAGCTGGTTGGTCAAGGGGTACACCGTATCGTCCTTCTGATGAAGGCTCGTATTTTTATCTGGTTTGCTTCTAAAATTCAAGGGATGATAACAGACTACTTATGGGATTAAAAGTTGCCAACCTTTTATAAAAAAAATAAAAAAATAAAAAAAAAGGTTACGCAGGGCTGTGACGGTGGTAAGAGATCTTTTCTGCCTTGCGGAAACAAAGTTGTTGCAACAAGCCTTCTTAACCAAACAGTATTTGGGCGTTCTGTCCGTTCTGTCTTAGGACTAATTGTAAAACGTTAGGGTGTAAAGCCCTAACCAGACTGGCTGCTCGCGGCTGCACGCCGACGCAGTATGGTGTAAAAAAGACTTCAATATTTGTCCTTAACGCAGCATCTACCACTTGATTGCTGCAATTTTGACCTTGTAGGCACGTAGTCACGCATAGCTTCGCACGAAATTTTCTTCTGTCTGGAGAGGCCTTAAGCGTATGAGTAACATGGCATTAGGGTGCGTTTACGAAGCTAGAACTGAATTCTCGCAGCTATAACTCAATCGCGATGGCAAAGGTGACATTACCATGGTAACAACGCTAAATGGATTTGCTAAATCCGACATCGCTTGAGTAAATACTTGCAGTCTTTTAATCCGTGCCAATAATATAAAGAATTCCTAATGACGAAACAATTTTCCCAAACGCTTCTGAACTAACGTTATTTGTTGTTTTCGTTGCGAGGCGGCAGACATAAAACCGCGGCCATGTTGGAATTTGAGGTGATTTCTAGCTTCTAGCTGCGAGAATGCAAAAGCGAGTGGTTGCGTAAACGTGCCCTTATGTTGACTGTCCAAAATATTTTTTTCGCTTTTTAAAAGTGTGAAATGATATTCGTGGCAGTGTGTTGCTGGCCTCATCGCTTAACGAATTTTAACCGTGGGCAGAAAATTACCCTTAAATTGATGAAGCAAGCAGTCTGCATTAAAGACTGTCCTTGTGAGGATACTAGATACACTAATCTGAGGAAGAAAGAAAAGACAACTGCCCCGACTGGCACTCCAATCCAGGACTTACCTCTGACTAGGCCGGATGCTCTAACCACTGCACTACCGGGGTGGATACTGGCTACGGGATCCAGCTGAGCTAAGTAGCTGTTCAGTCTTTCTCAGTGGGGACTTAAGGTCACAAACATACAGAAGGAAGGAAAGCAACACTGCTTTTGGCTTCCACACTAGAAATAATGCGAGAAATTATTTCTAGTGTGGAGGCCAAGTAGCATTGTTGTTTTCCTTCCTTGTTTATATTGTGACCTCTAGATCATCACTGAGCAAGACTGGACAGCTACTTAGCTCGGCTCGAACCTGCAGCCAGTATCCGCCCCCGGTAGCGCAGCGGTTAGAGCGCCCGGTCTAGTGAGTGGGAAGTCGTGGGTTTGAGTCCCAGTAGGGGCCGTTGTCTCGTCTTTCTTTCTCTGATTAGTGTATCTTATATCCTCACAAGGCCAGTCTTTAATGCGGACTGTATGCTTCGTTTACCCTTTACCTTGTGATTTATTCTTTACTTAATTTGATCTTAGTAAGTTCTTCTTCGTGCGATGCGAAGAAGAGCGATGGAGCTCCTCATCATCAGTGTACGGCTGTCTCTTGTAAGTTGTAACACCATGAATGAGTGCAAAAACACAACAACACTTTCCATTAGCGTTGAGTGGTATAACGAGAATAGTCATTGAGTGTATATCTTGACATCTCAGGAATGGGGCCAATAGCACTCTTGTTACAAAAGGAGTTATATTTACTGTTTACAATCAATTTAATATATACAACGGGCTCTTTATTGCAAATATAGTTAATCAGCGTTCATTAATTGGACCAAAGTGACGATTTTCTTTAGGCTGTTCAAGAAATGATTTACAACCATATTTTAACAATCAATACTTACATCAAAGCAAAACCATAAAACCAAAACGGGTGATATCATACAAAAACCCTATTAGGATAAGGGAACCTATAGAATTTTCGCCGTCTAAAGTATTGATATCAGAGCAAAAATGGCTGCGACCAAGTTTTCCGTTCCAACCCTGATCACTCAATCTTAACTGACACTTCGGTGATTGTCAGTTAAACCTGAGTGATCACGGCTCGGACCACAAACTTGGTGGCAACCATTTCAGCTCCGATATCACTACTTTCTACGGCGAAAACTTGGTGGTTCCTTAAATTTACCCTTATAGGATTTTTGCATGATATTAATTTACACTGCAGGTTTTACGTATTTACAACCAGACTATGTGTTATTTTCCTACACGAACACAATTTTTCTAACTGATGAGGAAAAAATTCGAAATATTTTGATTATACGAACTACAAAACTCATGTTTATGTTTAGTCCAGGATCATTAACTGACCTTAGTCCGTATTTTAATCGTTGTTATGCTCGCCTTTGTGTTCAAGGTACACCGCGTAGCCCAGACTGTAAGCGCCCGCACCTCGCTGAGGTTAAGCGCCACCGTTAAGGTTGGTTTGTTGTCAGTATGGAACGAGCCAACTATGGCCCGTGCAGCACGCACGCGACAATTCGTAGGGCGCTTTGCCAAACTTACGGAAAACAGAATGAAAGGAAACAAGGAGAGTGTGCGGAACGCCTCGTCAGCGCTAGAGAGCGTTCCAAATTAGCGTCTCGCAGAAGGAGTTAAGAGGAAGCGGTTCCAGTTTTCCTTGGGAAGGAAAATGGATGGGGGGGGGGGGGGGGGGGGGGGGGCGAGACCAGAATGGCGCTGCGCGCATTGGTCAAGTTTTCTTGGCAGTGATTAATTCAGCTGATTAATAAGTTTACGATTTTATTATTTATAGGTCGTGTCCGAACCCCGACCCGTGGTTGTTAGGTGTAGGTTAGTTCTCTTTGGGGGGCACGAAGCTAAACACTGATTGCCAAAGTTTATGATTAATCTCCCCTCGGTAATTCTTGGTTTGACATGTTTTGAAATATCAACTGATGAAGTACTTCATAATTCGTACGTTGTTGGTGTAATGTTAAGAGCGTTTTAACTTGGCCTGTGAGTTTTAGAGCCACATACACGGTTCACTTTTAGGGATAGAATTTCAGAATTTTGTGCGTGTTTCGCTCAGACGTTAAATATCGGGTGCCAAGTCTGTCCTCCTGTCCGGGATTTTTAAATTTTTGCAGGAGGTTATAGATGAATGGTAAGATCTAGATTTGGGGTTTGTTTATTATCTCTGTAATGTGTGGCGCAGTGGAAACCCGAACCACTGCACTGTGACTGTGGTTAGCGTAATGACCTAGATGAGGACGCGCCATTAAACCTCGATCCCACTCC
Source organism: Lithobius niger (assembly GCA_023313725.1). Taxonomy (NCBI): domain Eukaryota; kingdom Metazoa; phylum Arthropoda; class Chilopoda; order Lithobiomorpha; family Lithobiidae; genus Lithobius; species Lithobius niger. Next base: position 21,841 of record JAHWFP010131130.1, on the reverse strand, counting down.
CCATCCCCCTCCCAAGTGTAAAGTAGAAAATGGTGTGTGTCTCAGTTGAATTTAGAATACGTTCAGTGGTATTTAACAAACATTTCCTTTTTTTCTTTAACTCTAATGCATCCATTAGAGATATATAAATCTGACACTGAAGTCAGCAATAATTACTAAATTGTGTGTGAAAAGTAAATATTTATAAACTTGAGGCAACAAATAATCAATTTGTAAATTCTATGTCGCATTTATTAAATAATTACTTAGGTTTAAAAATGTACCTCCCTGCTTGTCCGTATTTATTTAGCAATTGTCCTTCTGAATTTAACAATTGTCCGTTCGGATTTAACTGTTGTCCTTCTGAATTTAAAACTTGTCCTTTTTAATTTGAAACTTGTCCATTTTGATCTAACTTTTGCTCTTCAGTATGCAATATTAGCTGAAGGAGGACGGGTGGTGTTGAATGCACGGGTTGTAACACTGATTAGGTATGGTAGCTCATGTGTATATTCATGTTCGACCGAATTAAGTTTCTTAAATTTTTGCGCACACTGGCTAATAAGTGCTGATTTTCGTTCGCGGAAATATCAGCCATCATGTGTCACAAATGCCTCCCCCCCCCCCACCATGGCTAATGATTCTCCCCCCCCCCCATTTTCATAATGATCACTTCTACTGTTACATTCTTTTATGATTACGTTCATGATGACGGAAATAAATAAGGCTCAAGGCGGTCTCGAAGCTGCCCCTTCGAGAACCATGCTGTCCTGAAAGGCTTCCCTCCATAGCTGTCTTCCCACCCGACGCGCGGTGCTTATACTTAACTCTTAAAAGTGCTTGCAAGTGGTATAGTCTTGATTTCTACGATCTTAGGGTGGCCGCACACCAAAATAGACAAAACGTCGCGAGACATCGCATCTGGTGGAGAGACCCCCAACAACAGACGAGACTAAAAGGAGCTTCGTTTTGTTGTCGTGAGACGCCTAAAGACGTCTCGCGACAACATCGCACCCGGTGTGTGGCGCTCAGCTCATTACTATGGTTTTTGGAGACGTCTGCAGCATGCCGAGACAGATTTCGACAAAATGTCCTGTCGTGCGACGTTTTGTCTATTTTGGTGTGCGGCCGCCCTTATTATGCAGACTTTTACCTCTGGAATTTAAAACTTGTACCTCGGAAGAAATATATGTCCCTCACGACCAAGAAATTTGTACCTCTTGATATAATTATCGCGATAACACATACCGGAAAACAGTTTCGCGCTTTCTACTCCACGGGCTAGCCCTTGTTGTTGACCGGGGGGCCGGGGGGGGGGGGGGTTATCGGGAATCAATTACTCTGGCATGCGCTGGAGAGATGAGTGGCGAGCAGCTTTGTCTTTTTGTCTTTTAGTGGGTCTAATCCAAGGGTATTAGAGGATTAACAAACTAATCAAGCTATCAACTTATGGCAAATAAAATGTAAACATCAAGAATTGAATGAGCATCTTGCATAATGATAATATCGTCTTCAATACTTGCTTATATTTTTAACTCTTTGTCTTTGTAAGTTTTGGTTCGATGTAGTTTTTATGTCTACAAAATAAAAATACGGATTGATTGCTCTTTCTAATTGATTATTATTACTAATATATATTTTTATTTTTAAAAAATGTGGCAGCGCAGCTTAAATAAAACTATAGCCACATGGAATTGTGTTCAATTAGTATTGTTAGTGTTACAACTTCGTGTGGTCTTACTATATCAATTGTCACTATCTTGATGGTGTTTGGCGCCATTTCTGTTTTTCGCGAGCCGTATCACACGTCAATTGGACCGTAAGTCTGTCCTCCTGTCCGGGTTTTAAGTTTTTGAAGGAGATACAGAGCCATAATATCTAGTTTTGGATCTTGTTTACCGTCTCCGTAATGTGTGGCACAGTGGCAACCCGTTCAATTGCACTGTGACTGAGGTTGGCGCTAATGCCCAGCTGTAGTTGCGCCATAAAGCCTCAATCATACCTCCCCCCCCCCCCACACCCCCAGCTGCTGTTGGTATAATATCCATGATTTAAAATGGATACAGTAATAATTATATCCACACGTACAAATTGTTTTGTCGTGAAGGACATCTTGTCACGACAGGCAATGTTAAATAAAGAAGGACACATTTTAAATCAAAAAGGATAAATATTAAATCAAGAAGGACCACTTTTAAATCAAGAAGGACAAATGTTAAATAAATGAGGACAAAATGTTCAATAAAGGACAAGAATTGTCTAGTGAGGTATACAAGTTTCACAATGTAAATCATTATTTATTAAGTAAAATTTGCAAATTGATCATTTTGTTGCCTCACATTTATAAATACTTGTTTTTTTACTTTCGATTTAGTAATTATAGCCAAGGTCTCTGGTAGATTTATACATTTTTAATGGAAGCAGTTGAATTAGTCAAAAAACATAAATATTTCAAAATCCGTAAAACGCGTCCTAAATATGGCTAAAACTCATCATTTTCTGCTTTAGGTCTGGGGCCCCATAGTAAATACTTCAAAGAAAGGTCAATGTTGGTCTGGGCCTGAGTTCTGAGCAATCTTTTTTTTTATCATTCATATTGTTAGACGATTTCAGTTTAAAATTCTACGTGGATTGAACCCAATCTTTAGTGTATGTTTGAGAAGTAAGCCTTTACTATAAACTACTCTTAACTGACAAAGCAAAACAAGCTGACGAATTGATTAGACAATTATCTACGTACGGCCAGCCGTTCCGTCTTTTATTACAGAATTACAGATATCTTTATTTTAATTGAAGATATCTGCAATTGTTTTAAGAAATAAAAAAAAAACATTTGTAGATATATGCAATTCAATTACTGATATCTAATTCAGTTACAGTTATCTGTAATTGAATTGTAGATTTCTTCAATTGTTACAGATATATGTCATTCATTTACCACGGGTCAGATCTGAAATAAATACACTCCATTCCATTCATTTACGGATATCCAAAATTTTCATCTATCTATAATTGAATTACAGATATCTGGGATTCAATTGAACATATCTGTAACTCAATTAAAGATGTCTGCAATTCAATTACAGAGATCTTTTATTATCCGTATTTAAAGAAATATGTAATTGAATTAAGAGATATCTTCAATTCAATTGCATATCTAAAATTTTATTCCAGATATCTGTCATTCGCAGTATTTAAAGATATTTGTAATTGAATTACGTATATATTTAAATGAATTACATATATCTGTAAAAGAATTGCAGATATCTTTAATTGAATTAAATTTATCTGAAATGCTGTCATAAAAGAAGGAATGGCTTGCCATATCTAAGAGCATACCAAAGCAACACCTCAAAATCGGCGACAGAATCAACATGAAAAGTAATAATTTTGACCACAAAATAGCACGTGACGACACGAGTATGTTAGTACACAAGTTCAGGTTAATCAGAGTAAAATACTTTCAAAACTTTATTTGTAACAATTAGGCGTAAAGAAGAAGTAGAAGATGTTTTGATACCGTACTTTAGGGGTCTCAAGTTAACTTTATCACTTATTTCCATGTACTTCGCAAAAATGTTAAATTCATGCCAAGTCACATTTTGTCGTGTTGAAGGTAAAACTGCGGTTACAGGCAACACGTTGGAGCCAGCGGTACGAAAACCTTGAATTATACACGTCAACTGTTCAGATGACTTATACGGGAGTTGTAAAAGACTTACTTTTCCGCTTACATTTTTATTTTAAACTTAAAGAAGAAGAAGAAAAAAAAAAGAAAAGAAGAACAACTACTAGCGTGTGCACACGGGCGCATTTGAAGTCAAACATAAACATGGTTGCTTTTCTGGCGGTATTTCCTCCTCCTACCCCCACTTCTACAACCCCGTGTTTAAGCGCCTGCATTTGGCCCGTACTCGTACAGTCATCACTAGTCAGCACCGCTTACAGCCAGATGCCTTTGTGATAGTCGACGCTACAGCGAAAACTACCAGATGTAGCCCAGGACGATATATGATGAACTATACGTTTACCGGACAAGCCGATTCACGACTTAAGGCGCAGCCAGCATCGATACTTCCGCTTTGAGATTATGGGATGGCAGCTGCCGTATAATGATTAGCATGGAATACGAAATGTTGGAGAAACACGAGTCAGACGAGTAGGGTAAAACATGCATGGCTATCATGCTGCTGTGATACTCTTTGCAAAATTTATCCTAACACAGACAAAAGTTTGAACTAATTTTCCAACATTTGCCGCCATACTGGCACCAGTATGGGTTTTGGAGGGCATAACTACAAGGTGCACTACATAAAAATGGAGAGAAAAACAACGGAAGAGCGGATTTTTTAGGGTTAAAATAACGTTGTTTTCTCCAACAACATAAATCGCGCGTTTTAGGTCTAAGAAATCACTCTTCACAGCATCGGCTTCAGTATGACGCCCTTCTGTTTCTCTCTGCAGTGCCCCTTGCAGCTAACCCATTAAGGCTCCAGCATAGAGTTATATACAATAATACTACGTCGTGTCACTGGTCTATAGCTGTTCGATTTTAGAAATTGGTGTTTGCATCATTTTTAAGATATACAGCGTTTTCAGATTTGTAATAACCTGCCCAATGCATGCATTACATTCGTCGTACAATTACTAAGAAATGATGAATTATGGGATATGTATCTCACGAATGTCATTCAGGCGAGAGCAGAGGCGATAACGGGGTACAACCAGGTGCCGCCATATTTTTTCTATATGGTTGTACTCTGTTCTCGCCTTTGCTCTCGCCTGAATGAGATCCCTGAAATTGTTGTTTTAATCTGAAATTGCTTTCATGCTCTTTATAGGGGGTTACAATAATTTTGTAAATAAAATAAATAAATAAATATATTGTAGGATTATCCTTTGGGGAATCTAATCAGATTTTTTTTCAGACGAGAACCGGAAGTTGGCTGGCGCCATGTTGGTGTTATTGACGTCCACCAAGCGCCAGAAGGAATGAAGGTTGCTTGTGAAGGTTTGGAATGCATTGTTTCTCGTACAGATACGACTCCCTGATGTAGCGCGACATACATAACCTAACCTAAATGGTGGTCATCATGGGTGAACCATAAGTAACTGCCGTACCTAACTGCAGGTAGGTAGACCGTATAGCAGGTTAGGTGGACTGTACTCTAACTGCGTGATGCAGTTGATATGGTCGGTTTCTGAAAGGGGACCTGCAAATTTCCTTCCACTCAGTGCTGCCAGGGTAGCGTGAGAGGCTATCAACCTCCTGGCGAATGGCGCATCGAGGAATTTTGTTGGAGGGGGCAAAAATAGTTTGAAAATGGATTTGAAAGCTAAGGCATTTTTTAACAAGTTCAGTGGGTTTTCCATGCTTATAAGAAGCTTAATTTGAATTTTTTTTTTATTAAAGGCAGCGAACTCCTTATTTCTTTGTTCAGCTTCGAGACGCGTAATTTTTCGAACTGGCGGAGAAGAGAGGTGGATGAGAGAAGATACTGGGATCGAGAACGCATTTGGGTTTTTGAGAGCATTGTAATATAAATAATCGTTAGCCTACTTGAAGCGAAAAAGACGGGACCTTCTGATGTTACAAAAAAAAATTGAAGTTCTTGCAATTGCTCAGTTTTACTGGTAATCTCGGGTCTTGGGAGGGGCAAGTGCTCACCTCTGGATGCGCCACTACTCCTGGTCTATGTTAAGATTCGGATCCCAGCTTTGATCGGAGATTTCCCAAATCGGATTTGCCCCTTAGTCTTCTTTCTCTGTCTTAGGCTAGTAAGATTTAAACTAGCAGAGTCGGTTCATCCATACGAGCATTTGTTTGGCTTGGACAACGTAAGGCTCCAAGAAATTTTCCTTTATGTAAAAATACAAATAGTAAAAAAATACAATTTTACCATGTCATACTTTAGTAAGCGATTAATTATACTTTTTATCAGCACGCCCAAGATATTATAATCATATCAAAAACCAAAACTGGTAAAAGGGGCCGCCAAGTACCGAATGGTTTGGCCCTTCAAAGGAGTGATATCAACACACCAAAACATTCGCCAAGTTAATCGCACCGCTTAATAGTTCGAATGTTAAATGAAAACTAGAACAGTGCCACTTTGGGTAGCTATGTTCAAGTTTTCATTTAACGTCCAAAGTATTATTCGGTGCGATTAAGTTGGCGAATGTTTTGGTGTGTTGATATCACTCCTTTGGCGGCCCCTTTTACCAGTTTTGGTTTTTGATATGATATCAGTCCTTTTGGTATCTGATGTGGTGTATGAGAGACTCCAGCACCAAATTGGCGAATTTTTACGCTACAAAATGCGTCCGACCTATAAGAAATTTTTTTAATCCAGAATTTTCATGCGATAATAGCATGGTAGGCAAATATTTGGTGGGAAAACACTCGGTTTGTAAATCTTAGACGTCTGTGATGCAATATCGATTCTGGTCTACGTCTAATTTTTGGCCCCCCCATGGGGGGGGGGGGAATTGCTTGAGGTTTTACGGCATGTCAACTGCACCAACCTCAGCCACAGTGTAATGGTCCAGGTTGCCAATGCGCCACACATTACAGCGATTAGTAAACAAAAATGAACTCGTTTGATGCTTAAGGTATAGGGTTTAACTGATTCGAAGTCAAGACAGCAGAGGAACACAAATAAACTTTCCTGTAAGGTTTCAGATACTGTAGTGTTGCTGTGCTGTTTAGTCCACGTGAAACCTTACTGCTGTATTCAAATGTTTTTACCAATTTTATTTTTGCACACAATATTTCAGCTAATGATTATTGGTCATTCTACTTGGCTACACGACATGGCTGGAAATCCTAATCGTCTTAATGGGCAAAAATTAAAAAAAAAAATCTGGACAGGAGGACAAACTCGTCGCCTAATTGATACGCGCCAGTCTCGCGAAACCTAAAAACGGCGACGAACACCATCGAGATGGTGACAATCTGCTAGATTAAAGGGACTAGCTAGCGCACCACCTGATATAGCCCAACGCTGGTTAACATATAAGTCAATTAACATTCTACACTCTTTGTTTTTACGTACTCTAGCATGCCTAAATAGGCTATCATGATTTTGACTGACGCTAAATAGTTTTGACCGTACCCCACACGCATTCCATGTTTCTCTGCATCAACAGCCTCGTCTTCTCGCCGGTTGTTTGGTTGGTTGGCTGGAGAGTATTGATCTACATGAACAGAGCTGCGCAGACCAACCGACTACAGCACCTGTTTCCGTCGAACTCTTTGCGTCGCCCCTCCTCCTCATACCCCTCCCCACTTCCCATCTTGGGTCGGGGAAGGCCGGAGAACTGCCAAGCTTCACCCTAGAAAGGCTTTCTCCCTCCCCCCTCTTACCCATTCCCATTTCTCCGAGGTCTCCCGCCTTTCAAACCCACCTAAGAGAATAAACAATGGGTAAAAGAAGAAAAACCCTTTTGTTTGCAAACCTACAGTCCTCAGCTTGGGTTTCCGACTAACGTAGCCTTTCTGTTTGAAGCCGTTTCGTCTTTTGGCTCTCCTCCCACCTACTGTTACCCCTCCCCCCCCCCCCCCCCCTCCCCCCCCCCCCCCCCCCCCCCTCCTCTCCCGGTCACGCTCAAGGACTACCCCTTAATCTTTTCCTTCTGCAAACCTTGCCAGCGGATGGCCCTTCAGATACAAGAGATAAAGCCTTTTGCGGCTAGCTGCCCCTTACGCCCAACCCCGCTGGCTTGGCTG
>JAHWFP010131130.1:0-13733 GCA_023313725.1 Lithobius niger | reverse complement strand
CTTTTGCGGCTAGCTGCCCCTTACGCCCAACCCCGCTGGCTTGGCTGTCTGACTCTCGGGCAGCGCGTGTAGCTAGCCCTCTCCTTTTGTTTTGGCTGCCCGATTGTGTGATGGCGTTCCGAGATTATAATAATTAAAAAGAGAGTTCTACATCTGTGTAAATGTTCCGCACACTTTTGTTGCCAGAAGTTTGTCATTGTTAAGGATTTAAGTTCCGGGGATTGTTCTCGAGTTGGGCTTATTGCAGGGGACGGATCTTGGGACTTTGTATAATGGCGATGGCAGGTGAAAATTGACGGTGAAACAAGTGATAAAAACGATCGAGTCGGATTGCCTTTGTGCGGATGGTAATTTATGGTTCAAGTTAATTTACGCGATGATGATCAGTAAAGAATGCTCGCCCGATTTAACGAGGATCCGCAGTCCTGATATGAATGAGCTAGGGATGATATTTTTGAAAGTTAGGGGGACATGACGTGCCTAAAGCTGGGAGGATTGGGGTAAAGAGAAAGTTGGGGGAATAAATTCTAATCTACTACATAACTAAGATCGTAATATTTGTTTGTTTGTTTCTTTGTGTGTCGCCAGATCACCGAGATTCCCACTCCGAATTCTATTGAGGTCCGTAATGGGGAATCTCGATAATCTTATTTTTTGTTTGTTTATCTGTACGCAGTGGGAATCTCGATATACTTAATCCTTTGTTTGTGTGTTTTAAACTGAATTGTCTGTATAAGTATTAATTCGAACTGTCTTTTCAACACAGTACTGATGACGTCATATTTTTCCAGTCACATAGTGGGAATCTCTATAACTTAATTCTTTAGTTTGATTGTGTGTTTCATTAGAATTGTCTGTATAAGTAATCTTCGAACTGTGTTTTCAACGAAGATGCGCAGTACTGATGGCGTCATGTTTTTTCCAGTCACAATATTTTCATGTAAACGGGATCTAGCTCCTGGATCCATCTAAATCTAATGAAGCTTCGGCGACTGCTAACGGTAAGATTACAGTAATTTTACGCAAACGGGAAATCACAACAATGCTCTATAAAACTGGCCATGTACGGCGGGGGGGGGGGGGCTTCTTAGTTATATTTAGCAAAGATTGGACGATGAAAAGCCATCGAAATGCTGGTCGGTGGAATTGGGCAATATTGGAATGGAGCACAACATAATATTTACAAACGGCTCGAGCAGTACAATTGGTTGGCAAGGCAATGCATGGCTCTTACATTGTTTACATTGGAAGGATTACATTAATAGTATTGACAACTCTTGTTGATATTAGACAACTATAATGTTATCCTTTGAGGGAAAGCAAATTGTTGCGACACATCTTGGAAACAAGGCTGATTGAGGTAGTGGTGTTGGCCTGAGCTTTTGATTAGGAAACGTGGAAATTCTACTTTGAAATGCACACAACATTACGTCAATCATAAATACAACTTACGAAAGACTTAGGAGACTTTCTGGCGACACTAGAGTGTAAAATCAGTTTTACGTCGTCACTTTTCATAGTGTCAGATTTGACTGGATCGTCCATTTAGCGGCAACCGCCATCTTGCGTGTATGTTCGATTCGTGTGTGACGAAATGACGTCACAGTTTCCTTCGGTTATTTTGCGATGGAAGCTGGACGTATTCCTAGTTGTAAAGCCAATGTGGAAAGTATGCCTTTTATCGTAGGGCCCCGAAGAAAGGTAGACTTGTATCAACCCTATAGAGTATAAAGATAAAAATGTAGCCAACTAGTGCACAAGTAAAAACAATAAAATACGACTTTTCGGAGATATATGCATCCCGTTATCAAGTGTAAAATATCGGCATCGTACTAAAATAAAAGAATAAACAAGAAACATGTTATGGCAGACACTCTTAATTAAATTATTTTTTTTTTAAATATAAATTGTATAACACAAGAACATATGAATTTTGCTGGCCGAAACAGACAGCGAATGCAGTAGGATGCTCAGCAAGACGACCTCTTCGCATTACATGCTCGAGCGAAAAAACCACCCGGCTTCACTTCTAACCTGCACTCGTCGGAAAAAGGTTTTCGTGTTGGGATTTATACCGTATTTGCTGTTACGGCCAGTAATGCATTTGTTTTTGTTTTGTGGTCATCGTGGCTGAGCGGTGAGAGAGCTCATCCTGGTTGCTGGAGGTTTGCAGATCTGGTCGAACCACTGGAAAGGGACCTTGGCAAAGTCCCCGCCAGGACTGCGGGCCAGGGTAGCGTGAGAGGCTACCATGCTCCTTCAGCGGCCATGTGATGTATTCTGGCTAATTCTGGACAGTCTTTCGGCCCCGACGATGATCGGAGGTTTCCCGGATCGAATCCCCGGGCTGGCACCTCCCTTTACCAGATTTCTTCTTCTCAAAAAAATCTGCTAATGTTCAAAATTGAGCCGGTTCAGCCATACAAACATTAATTGCTTCGGCTGATATAAGGCTCGTCAAAATTAAAAAAAAATATTTAAATTTTTTTAATTTTAATATAAGTGTCTGCCGTAACATGATTCTTGTTTGTTCTTTTATTTTTTTACGATGCCTATGAGTTGATATCTACACTTGAGAACAGGGTGCAATTAATCCCGAAACGTCGTGTTTTATTGTTTTACTTGTTCACTTGTTAGCTACATTTTTATCTTTAAACTCTTCCAGTGCTGTTTTGCTACAACCTATAGAGTAGATTGGCAACAATACTGGTTCAGCTGGATGTGGTAGTTTGCTAGGGGAACTGACACGGTGAACTAACTTTGCCTTTTGGTTCATGCTTAAAGACAGTGAATGACGGTCGCCCGCCACATGCTGAAGTGTATTTCAGAACATCGTAATAATTCCCTAAATAAATAAGCCAGAAGGGAATATCAGTGGTACAGTTAGTAGGGCAAATGATTAGAGCTGTTTTGAAAATTATTTGGTCAAAAGGGGAGCCAACGAACAGGCTTGGAAATGAAGGTTGGAATGCATAAGATGTAACGGCAATGCGCCACTCACGGAGCCAAACTCACGGAGCCAACACGTTAACATGCCTGTTGTGCGCCGCTCACTACCGTGCACACACGGGAGTTACTTAACCAGTTGGAACCGGATCGCACCAGTCAGTCAGTCACGTGATGTAAAGCCTTAGTCAGGATCCATTTTTCTCCACCAGTAAAAATTCTGGTGGCCGAACGCTGGCCCCTCAGTTGGTGTTGAGGTCGAACTAAAAGGTTAGACCTCTGGAGCTTATACGCTGCAACATTCGTGTGATGTCTAATATGTAATGCTATGGGCCTAGTTTCCAGGCTATGCAGTATGGAGTGAATTTGGATTGCGTCTTGCCTTGAAACTAATCGTCCACTTCCCTATAGCAACCACTTACAAAGTTACAAACTGTAACCAACGGCCTTGTCAGGGATGGTTAACAATTGGCGTATGCTTGAGCCATCAGACACTGAGCGTAGATTGTTACAGCAGTACAAATATGGTTCTCGTCAGATCCCCGAAGTTAAGTAGCATTGGGCTGGATTGATACTTGGGTGGGTGACCGCCTGGGAATCTGGCTGTTGCAGACATAGGGCCTTAGGACTTCGGGCAGATGACCAGGAGTGGTTAACACTCGTTAAACCCTTTGAATATGGTAGACATGCAGTGCCAACAAAGAATAATACATTCACATATTATTACTGAACTGGGGAAAAAAACTAATGGTTCTTGAAGTATGCAGGACCAGAGGAGGTGCAGTTGCGTGTCTTGGGCAAACGGCGCATCAGAAGGAAAGTCCACCAAAACCGTGTCAACCAGCCAGGACCAACGACCAACAGAAGGCGAACAAATTTCTCCCCATCCCCAACAGAAGGGAATAAAAGCCCAATCGTACTGTTGCGACGAGACCCCTTGGCACAGAAAGTCCTCCTTGACCTTACCTCCCCGTTGGTTTTGGTATCATAACGGCTCTTCAACCATGTAGCAATAACTTTGGGGGTTATCTCTCGTTTTCACTTGCGACATCAGTAACTAGACTTGGGAATTTCTGTCTCGTTACCTTTTGTTGCACTTGACATGTCTTGACGGCGCCTTGGTGATTTTGACGTTCGCTTGAGAAAGACGCGATTTGGGTGTCGGAACGTCGCATTGAATTGCTGTTTGGGTGCTTTTGGCTCTTTATAATTGTTACTTTACGGGAGAAGCCAACTGATTTGGCACTAATTAGGCACTAATTCCTAAGGCACTAATAAGCATGAACGCAACGAACCCAACGCTAAGCAAAGCAATTCCAACTCCAATTACAGGGAACGAGGATTGTGACATGCCAGCCTCCATGCGCACGCATCCATGTACATCAGTACTCAAACAAACAAAACTATTGACTGTTTCACACAAACAAACACACACACACACAAAATACAACATTTATACGTACATGAAACAGAACGAAAACCGAAATCCACAAAAACATACAAAACAGCAAAACGGCAAAACGGCAAAACAGCAAAACAGCTACAAAACTGAAAGATAAAAATACGTACACAAAACGAATACGTAATTACTCACACGCACTATAAACTAAAACAGAAACCTTCAAACACAGACACAGCAAAAAACTGCCTTAACTAAAAGTTTGCTTGTTTCACAAATTATAAATGCACTCAAAAACACATATAGCCACTCACACGAAAAAGGTTTGAAATATAAAACAACAAACACCAACAACTATAAAATAAAGTCTATATAATACACAAATTATGCATGCACAAACACGCAAACATTAAACTTTCAAACATAAACTGCGTTCACTTTATGTGAGGAGTGGGCAAAAACAGTCCTTGTTCCTTGGAATTGGAGTTCGTATTATATTCGTTGCGTTCGAGGGAACTCTAATCCCTTTTTATTTGTGTACTTTCACAGTTGTGAGTATGGGGATACGAGCTCTAATGCTTTTTTTTTTCTAAACGCCTAAGACATTTTTTTTGTTCAGTTAATCTAATTCTAAATCGTAATCGGCTCGGCGTGATCCGTAAGCTAGTAGTAAACTGTCAAATAAACACCCCAAAATTGAACGCGTGAAGCAGGTTGAAACATTTTCGACGAACTTAATAAAAATTCATGATCTTCTTCCGTGTTTATTCCCAGCTACCTAGAAAATAATAACCGAAAAATGGTAATGTAAATTCATTAGTCAGCTTTTCTAAGGCACAGCCCTCGAAACATTATCACTCCCTTGAGTATAATGCTACTCAGGTCTTCTTAATGTATTACAGAATTAATACATTTCCCGTGTACCAAAATATTAATTTTACAAAGAAAGTATGCGTTTTCGATGCTCGTCCGATTTACATTATAAAAGGAGCGAGTCGATTTAACATTCGCTGAGCAAAGAATGACTGCTGCCAAACGCTACCCCCCGGGATGCTTAAGGAATTTTGCAAGTGTGATGAGGAAAGGGGGGAATTTTGAAGAAGATGTCGGGAACGTGTGAAAGCTCGTTTCTGGGGACTGTAGTACTTGAAGAATTGATTGCCGTATCAAACGACGTGACCAATTTTTTTTCTAGGTAGCTTGCAGTCGTCGGGCAATATGCTATCACAAAAATTATCAGCTGTACTGTCAGCACTTTACGAAATCGATAATTTTGGCGCTTTAGCACGAATGCTCTTTTCGGCATTTAAATTTGATAAAATTTTCTGGAAAGGAGTCGAGTATGACACATTTTTTATTTGAATCAAATGGTGCTTTATTTATGCAAACAATGCTCCATATTTCTCGTTTAACAGACTGAAAATGACACTCATTATAGTTTTCGAATTGGTGACGGGTCGGTTCCGGTACAATCACTGTGTTACCCTGTATATATAATAATAACGGTTTTCCCCCATTTAGGGGGGAAGGATCCAGAAGGGTTGCGGGGGCATCCTCTGATACTGGTCCCACTAAACATTGAGTTCCAATCTCCGCCTGAAATTTAGATGCTGATTGGTATTTAGTTGGTCCACTATAGAGTCTAGAAAGAGCAGTTATAGTATATTATCTAAAGTATATTATCTACCCCAAAACAAAACTTGCTAGGGATTCCCGCCAAGCTTTTCGGCTGTGTGAAGATGTGATATCAAACGCCAAGCTCTTTCGCCAAGCTAATCCCACCGAGTAAGAGTTCGAAGGTTAAATGAAATACATGGAAATTGCTTACTGCGTAATTTTTAATTATTTCATTTAATGTTTGAAGTCTTAGTCGGTGGGATTAGCTTGGCGAAAGAGCTCAGTGTTTGATATCACGACTTCACACGGCCGAAAAGCTTGGCTGGAATCCTTAACAAGTTTTGTTTTGGGGTAGATATCAGAAATTTTTGATCCAAATTGATGAAATCCATTTTTTTTTCGTAGCAATTATGAGATGGAAACACCAATCTAGTTTTCTAGTCCATTTCTTTTTTTTTCTTTTTGTTGGCTTTAATTAGATTTTGAGGACACAGTCAACTTTTTTCAAATTAGTATTGAAGTATTTTCTGGCAAACGCACGAATTTCTTTAATGTTCAGTTTGGCATTGTTGCATAAAAACAATGTTTAAAACAATGTAAAACAATCAATTTGGTCGTTCGAAGCTCCCTAACCCCTGAACCACTTAACCAATTAGAAAGGTCCATATGAAAAGGGCACATCTCCAGAGCAATTCCTGTAAAAATAGTTAAGAACCAGCTTTATCCACTGCATGGAAATATTTATTTTCGTGATACAAAAAAGAGTAGTAATTAGGCAAATTTCAACGTTATTCACATCGTTTTTTCAACAAGAAAACGGTAAGCTGTGTTTTTAATATTGACTTTTATGTTGTCAGGCTACCAAAGTCTCCCGATTAAACAAGTTTCAGCCTTTTCTGTCGCATAGTTATTTATCCTCAGATGGCTGAAAACAGCCAAACTACCTTTGCTGTAAAGACACGACGTGTCTAGTGGTCGCCATGCTCATATATACATATTTTCTTGATGTTGTAGTTTTATCTTGACGGGAGACACACGCTAGTGTGTCTTGATTAGTAAAATTGCTTGAACATACAAGTCGTATGACTTCGTGCCTTTGTACCTCATAATGCACTACTGAATAATGCTTATTATTATTATTATTATTATTATTATTATTATTATTATTATTAGAACACAACACATAACTGCCAGCGTGTTTACATAGACAACAGAATTGTGCCTGCATTTCGTGTTTGTTCGTCGCGAAGTAGGTGCTTGATCAATATAAATTTCCGAATTTGAAAGTCACGACCAGCCGTAAGACTAAGCCATCAAGAGTCGAGAGGGGAAGACTGCTTGATCGATGGCCCAAAAGTAACGCATTGAAAAATTTAAATAATTCGATTATTTTCCGGCGAGCGAAAAACAAGCGGCAAGCTGCAGGAAACCGATCAGGCCGGCTCGAATTAGGTTTAATTCATCTTCAACAAATTCGATCTACAGCAACGAACGTCGCTTTCGAAACAGGAACACATGGTCGTAATTAGCACGTAAATGACGGTCCCGTTCATTCAGCCTGACAGCCTTATTGGACGGTTTCCAAAATATTGGGAATAAAAAAAAAAAGGGGTATTGTCATAAATAACCCGCTAACCGTTCTCCTCTCTAAAGAAAGAAACAGAAAAATTTTAGGTCCATGCCCTGATGAAAACTAATTTAAATTAATTTAACAAAAAAACTGCACCTCCAGACATCTGCCACGCTTTCAGTTCGTTAGAAGCTTCTCAGAGGTGGCACAATCTGTTCGGGCACCCGACCGACGATGATGGTAATTATACGACGACGACAACAACCAATTCGTCCTTCAACAAACTTGAATACAGACACGAATACGGAAGACCTTTCCCCTTTGGATCGTTAGGTCACACGTCCTGATCAGGAAGTCATGACAATTCTGACCTTCAGATTACTGATCACTGTACGGCTCATCATAATGCCACGATTTTTAAAACCCTATAGATTAAAGGGACACCCGGCCTGCCTTATAACATTCCGTGTGCCAAATTACAGCTACGCGCAGATCATCATCCGAGCAATTACAGTGCCAAGGTCGGCTGGGGTGGTAGCTGCGTTCCTCGTATAGCTGCTGTCTCGGTTGGCTTTGTGAATAGTACACGCGACAGAATCAAGTCAAGGATTGTGTCGTCACCAACCGGAATGATTCTCGTATTTTAAAATCACAATTTATACTTTTCTAGGCTGGTGTCTTATAATTTTGCTTCGGCGATCTATTGGAATAATTAATTTTAATTTTTACCGCATTAGTCTATTAGATTTTAGATCTCATGGTAATTATTAGAAAATTAGTAGATGTACACACAGAGATGAAACGTCATGATTATTGTACGCGCGCAATGCATCATTTAGTGACGGATCGTTAGTAAATAAACTTACATTATATTCAACAGAAAATCTCCTAGACGCCACATTTAAAAAAGGATTTTTAGCAAGGGAAAGACTAACGGTAAGGAAACAGACCTTTGGGGCCGTACTTGATGTGGAGGATCAAGAAAAATGCCGCTGGGAGGTATATGCCTTTAACAAAGCCGTTGAGCTTAAAGGGGGATTGGCACCAAATTACAAGCTCCAGCATCTATAGCCATTTGCCGCTCTCTAGTTCTGTCTAGCCCATACATGGCAAATAAAAATGCACGTAACGTGGAAAGAAAACATGACTGAGAGAACCAAAATGAAAGTGTGGCCACCGTGTGATTTAGTTTTTTGGTTTAAATTAATTTCTTTGAGCCTTAAGTCAGCCGAAGCAATTTAATGCTCGTATGGCTGAACCTGCTGAATTTTGAACATTACCAGACTTTTTTTGAGAATAAAAAAATATCAGGTAAAGGAGGAGCCAACCTGGGGAACCTCCGATCATCGTAGGGACGAAAGATTGTCCTGAATCGGCCAGAATAGTTCCCATATCCGCTGAAGGAGCATGGTAGCCTCTCACGCAATCCTGGACGGCAGTCCTGGCGGGAACTTTGCCAAGGTCCCCTTTCCAGTGGTTCGACCAGATCCGCAAACCTCCAGCAACCAGGCTGAGCTCTCTCACCGCTCAGCCACGATGACCATTAGTAAATCAGTTACTAAAACTGACAATTGTGATCAGTTCTAGTAACTGATTTAGTAACTGAATTATTAGTGGTCATCGTGGCTGAGCGGTGAGAGAGCACAGCCTGGTTGCTGGAGGTTTGCGGATCTGGTCAAACCCCTGGAAAGAGGACCTAGGCACAGTCCCCGCCAAGACTGCCGGCCAGGGTAGCGTGAGATGCTACCATGTTCCTTCAGCGGCTATGGGAACTATTCTGGCCAATTCAGGACAATCTTTCGGCCCCTACGATAATCGTTGGTTTCCCGGTTCAAATCCTCGGGTTGGCTCCTTCCTTTACCTGATATTTTTTCTTCTAAAAAAAGTCTGGCAATGTTAAGAATTGAGCGGTTCAGCCATACGAGCATTAAATTGCTTCGGCTGTCTTAAGGCTCAAAGAAATTAATTAAAACAAAAAAAAAAAAAAAAAAAATAAAAAAATTATATAGCATGATGAAATGTATGTGTGAACTTTTCTCACGGCGAGTTATAAAATTGCTGTATGTACTCTTTAAAGGTGTTACTCCACTAAACTGTAGTACTCTGTATACCGTCATCGTGCAAGGGTTGACCACAGGGTGACCTTACGTTCAGCTTATTTCATGCTGTGCCTTGCTATTTATATCTTCTCTATTGATATGTAACCCCTATCTTCTTTTAGTCCGTGTATGGTAGATAATATTATAATAAACTATATTGTGACTAGCTTTTCAGCCCGGCTAAACACGGGTGAATTTACTTTACAATAACACTCAAATTACGTGGTTGATCTTGACTTGCTATCGCCTCCAACCCTCCCCCTTCCCCCCTCCCCCGGCCTACTCGACGTTCTAACATTTAAAAAATGATTTACCTCTTTTTTATTTGCTGGTCTTCACTTACTACAATAAAGACCTTTGAATATAACGTTGCTTACCTAATTATGTCTCCCTACGTCTTCCCCCCCCCCTCCCCCCAGCGTTTATGAGAGCGACGCCTCAACTACCCAATCCTCCTCTCCCGAGTCGCCGGCACTCGAATAGAAACATGAAAAAAGTACGAAAACATAAAAAAAAGCTGAAGTTTTAGCAGGAAAATATCAGGAAAAACATGTGTGTGGTTTATGAACGATCTGACGTGATCATTAAAATGACTTTTTAAACTTTACGTTCTGAAAATCCAACGTGTTGTTGTCGCTTTCGGTCTTAAAAACGTGGCGTAATCCCTGGGATCTATAGTTAGCATGCTAACACTCTCCCTGCACATATTCTAAAATCTACGAAGCACTTTGCATCAAGACCTCTCACCCCAACGTGAAGCGCGCAGTATACGTGTCACTATTTCCAAACTTCTCGCATGGCATCCTGGAAGCGTTCGACAGACAGTCGCCTGGCTCATTCTTAATGTGAAATAACCTTAAGCCAAGTTGGTGGAGAGGGTCCTGCTGATGTTCTGTTACCAAACAGAACCACACCCATGGGCGACTCTTATCTAGGGCTCTCAGTGCATCTTGGGTGATAGTGCAAGTTTGATAACAGTGTACTCTGAGTAATAATATAACTTGGTTTTAAATAGAGCCGTTCCCCAGCTGAAACCTCACTTGGAACCTGGGCACACAATATCGACAGCTCTCCAGCTAGTGTGTTCTCAAGCTGTGTCCCTGCACCACTTTCTTCATCATTATGGATTTTTCCCGTGAGGTGCAATAAATGCATGGTTAAACCATCAGCCTGTGTGTTCATTTCATCCTAAGCCTAGCCTGGTTACACACGCCCAGGCAAGTTGAAATGGGAAAACGGTGCCGTCTGACACAGCAAAAATACTTGCAACTCATAGAATTCAACAATGATTTTAATTTTCGGCATCAATTTTAATGCGTGTTCACCTACACAAAGAAGACAGAACGAAAATGATGACCTATCCCAAATACAACAATAAAAGGAACTTTAGCTTGTGAATAAAGTTAAGTTAAAGTTAAATAAAAAGTTAACCGCATGTTCTAGTGCTCATTTAACTTTCGAACTATTTTCCGGTGTGATTAACTTGGCTAATAGGATTAACCTTGGCGGCCTTTCCTTGGTTGAATGATATCACTGCCATCAAAGGCCGACCTTTGTTGGAACCTTGGCAGCTTCTCTTAGACCAATTTTGGTTTTGGGTGTATAAAGTAAAGTTAAAGTAAGCCTAATCCAACAGCATGCCGTGTTTTTCTCTTATACCAATTTTGGTTTTGGGTGGATAAAGTTAAGTCAAAGTTAAATAAAAGCTAATCCAACCGCATGTCGTGTTTTTCTATTTTGTTTTTTTTCTTTTGTCGTGTTTTTTTTCTCTTTTCAATTTTGGTTTTGGGTGGATAACGTTAAGTTAAAGTTAAATAAAAACTAATTTACCGCATGTCGTGTTTTTCGTCACCTAAGGTTGACTGCAACCCCTCTGTTTTAATGTTCGTCCAAACCACTACACACGGGTTTTTACCCAACTGTGACCCAACTGTGACGTTTTCACGTCGGTTATCGTAGGAATGTTTCCTTTCCACATTTTGTGCATTTTCCATGTACCGCTACTTTTTGCTTTTGTCTTTTTCTTGCTCGAAAATGGAGGTGAATCTTTAATTCCAAATGTCGTTTTTTAGTGTTATTCTTTGATGCACCTTTAGGGATTTTATCCTCGTTCTCAAAGTCGAAGCTTTTTATTAATCCAAAGGTGGACACAAGTTGGTTGACTACATAACATGTAAGTGTTACTGTTTTCTTTATGTTTCTACCGCAAGACTGGCAAATCATAAGCTGAAGCACTGCAAACATTGACGCACGGCTAATCGGAATTACCGAGGAAATCAAATCAACGGCGTATTTACATGCAACACGATTCCTCATCCTTTTTGGTTCGATACCCTTTCAAATCACCGAAGGTTCAATCGTTTCTCCGTTACGTTGCTGAGCTTTAGCGCAAATATTTCCGATTCGCCCTTGATGTTATCTGCTTCCTGGTTCCACCAAAGCACCAATTCTATTATTTTTCGGCACACGTTTCCCGCGCTTTCCTCAACATTTCTGACACGTAATCACAACCATAATTCGCATGGAACGCGCGTTCGTCCACGTTCGTTCGCTCTCTTCCTCTCCCCCGACGGGGGGCCTCGAAATCGACAACAGCAACGCCGGTCTGCCTTCCACTTTCTACCTCTCTATGCCACCGCCGCATCGTAGTTGCACCACCAGCCAATATGGATTGTGGGTAAATCAAATGCAGGCCTCGCACGCTGCCTCGCCTTGCCACCGACCATAGCGTCTTCTTGCGACCAGGCGTGACACGTCCACAATAAGGCCAACCGAACTTCGTCCTTATTCTACCTCAAATACACATAAAGGCACACGTCGATGTATCGTCTATATGGATTCAGCAACATTAACGCTGCATGTCTTGTTCTCGTTACAGATATGCAGCGTGGCTATCACTGTATCAAAGGATGGTAAGGGTTAGATGGTTGACACACTGGACTATTGTGTGCTCGGTGTATCTTGAGTCCTGCAAGTATTTCGTGAGCGGCTACGTCTTCCTGGATGGGGTGGCTTTAATCGATGGCCGCCATTGTTTTTGTAACCATCTTGGATATCAACAAGGCACTCTGCTACTGAAAACGTACAATCGATTATTTGTGTTCGTTCTGCGGAGAACTCAAGATAGGCCGCGGACACTAGAAGTAAGTTAAGGATGAGACCGAGTCAAGAATTACCTTTCTGCCATTTTGGTCCAGGTTTATAGAATTTTATGGTGATTCGCTCGCCAACCAATTGGTAGCCTTACAAGGTTGGTGATGAGTTCGTGACTAAGTGATCCCTAATTAAGTAAGCTAATAGGGCAGCGTCAAGTGACGACATATTGCTTACGAGATAGCATCTGGAGGGCATAACTACAAGGGGCACTAGATTAACATGTAAGGGAAAACAACGGCATTTCTAATCAAGACAGTGCTTTGAGAACGGATTTCTTAGGCTTGAAATAACGTTGTTTTCTCCAACTACAAAAAGCACGAGTTATAGGCTTAAGAAATCCAGTCTAATAGCACTGGCTTCAGTAAGACGCCCTTCTTTTTCCCGTCCAGTGCCCCTTGCAGCTAACCCAGCTACGGCTCCACCATAAAGTTATATACAATAATAGTGCGTTATGTCACTGCCCTGTAATTGGGCCGGTAAAGTAAAAAAGGGGGGGGGGAGGGGGAGGTTCTAAATAAGTAGGCCAAAAATGGTTTTTACATCAGGAGTTATTGGGGTTGATGGTTGTAATACCAGAAAAAGCTTCACTTAGTCACCACCCCTAAGTTGGTCGTTAAGGGCCGGTAACAATTGGCATGATAAATTGTAGTAACAGACATCAAAAGCCGAGGAATAGAATGTATGGTTCTTACAGGGAAAGGGAGGGCGGAGTAGTTGCAGCCAAGTCGCCATGAGACGGCACTGCAGGCAGAAGGAGCACCGGAACCGCACCGACGCACCGGGACCAATGACCAAAGGACGGGAGTCTCTATTGCCAGCTCCACCCGACGTGCCGAAGCCCCGGGACCAATCATGCTGCATCAGGGAATCGCAACTTATTAGAAACCCGAAGGCGAATAAATAAATATATTCATTTATTTATTTTATTTACAAAATTATTGTACCC
>JAHWFP010131129.1:141951-159183 GCA_023313725.1 Lithobius niger | reverse complement strand
ATTCCCCGCTCAGGCAGTCTGACATATAAGTCCAAAAGGCAAAGTAAATAGGTTTGCATCTGTATTTAGTTATTTCTTGTGAGCCTTTGGCTATCCCGTCTTTAATTCATTCCCAGAGTGGCAATCCGTCACAAGACGAGTAGAAAATTAATCTACCCCAAAAAACAAAACTTATTAAGAATTCCTGCCAAGCTTTTCGGCCGTGTGAAGTCGTGATATCAAACGCCAAG
Organism: Lithobius niger; assembly: GCA_023313725.1. Taxonomy (NCBI): domain Eukaryota; kingdom Metazoa; phylum Arthropoda; class Chilopoda; order Lithobiomorpha; family Lithobiidae; genus Lithobius; species Lithobius niger. The sequence continues at coordinate 158,953 of JAHWFP010131129.1, read as the reverse complement.
CTTTTTTTCGCCAAGCTAATTCCCACCGAGTAAGAGTTCAAAGGTTAAATGAAACATATGAAAATTGCTTACAGTGCAATTTTCAATTATTTCATTTAACGTTTGAAGTCTTAGTCGGTGGGATTAGCTCGACGAAAGAGCTTGGCGTTTGATATTACGACTTCACACGGCCGAAAAGCTTGGCGGGAATCCTTAACAAGTTTTGTTTTGGGGTAGACATCAGATATTTTTTGTCCAAATTGCTGAAATCCATTTTTTTTTTTTAATGTATAAAAATTAATGAAGGGTTGATTATGTCATGTAAGAGAGCCTAGGAATCTCCGATTGGAATTACCTAGCAAAATTGTCCCTCTTGTCTTATTGCACTATGGCTACGGCTGGGGCACCGTCACAAGACAAGTGCGTAACTTCAAAAAGAGCGAAGGACTTACGCGGATGAAAGGGAATAGCACCAAAGAGAATAAAAATGTTTTTTTTTTAAAAGCCAGCGGGTGCACGTGTACAGACAGGCATGCGACATTACGGAATTTTGACCATTACTTGACAACGGAATGCAAAATTGCAAAGCGTCGCATTCCTGTTCATGATATGTGCATCTGCTGTTTTTTTTTTTTAACTTATTTAACGACTTAAGTTTGTAGCACTACTCCGTTCCGTACCGTTCCATACCGTTCCGTCCCATTCCGGCGACTGTCGGACGGCAACGGATGGTGCAGCGCTTAAATTTGATCGCGCCCAAATGGGCAATGCAAATGAAGAAGAACTTGAAGAAATTTAAGACGGTAATTAAATATAAAGTTGTAATTTAAATTAGGAAGTAATTCTTTACACTCGGGCATGATGACATTTAAGTCCAGAAGGCAACTGAAATAGGTTCGCATCTGTATTTAATATGGGAAACGCGTTGTGCGCAGACGCGTGATGGACGACGACGGCCGTCGACTGGCGGCAGGTGCGTACACTTCTCCGACGTGATCAGTTTTTGACTGAAAGGATCCTATCCGTCAGTAAAGGCTCCTCTAATTTACACGTTTTTAATCCAAACAGAAATTTGACGGCCTGCGACGTGACGTGACGGAACGCAATGGAGTAGTGTGTGCTACTGAATTTAGACGTAACGAATTACTCGTCGTTCCACAGTTCTTACGTCTTCGTCCTTCCGCACTTCCACGCACATTTCCTTTTCCTGTTGTCACCTTCACCGGGGAACACTCGTCCCGTGGTTATTTCGGTCTGTTTACGTCAGAATTCGGCCTGCAATCGAGAGTGTGGCGCTTTCGGCGTGTGGGAAGTACAAATCTCCGGTCGACCGAGCTTGGTCCTGGGCATTCACTTATGTGGTTTCCTGCGAGATACGTCACACTGAATTCATTGGACGCGTACGGACAATTTGGAGGACTGTGAAAGCTGTAATGCATTTGTTACATTTGTGAAACTTGTCATCAAGCATCAGATCACTGATACGAAATGCGTGACCACAATTATTAATGAGGGGCGGTGCGAAGCAGACCTGAAGAGATTCTCATTGTTTGTGTCTGTACGTTTAACTTACTCAACAACAATGGAGTTTGATGTGCAGTAAACGTATCAAGAAAACTAAACTAATAACACATGAGAGTAAAAACAAGTTTTATATTTCGGTACTGAGGATCATATAAAGCAGTGACACCTTCATCAGAGAGGTTAAAATGTAAATATAAAAACATCTACATAATTAAAATCATATGATGTGCGTGCGTGCGTGTTTGTACCTCTACTCCTCTGAAACCAAAGCACCTACAAAGATGGGAGTAGGACCAAACGAAAGATAATTAAATTTTGCTTTTAATAGGCCTATTTTCATCGCTGTAACTTGATATTATCACCCTCAAATAAGCGAAAGCACCTGAAAAACTAACGTCAAATTTTTTTTTACCCGCATGATGTTTGTTCTTGAAAACCTCCACGAGCGAAGAGAGATGATCTATCACCTTCGTAGGAGATTACATCTGACTTTCTGCAAATGTGTCTCTAAGTGAGGGATCATCAGAAAGTGAATTGATAAGACGCCCATGGAAAAATCTGTACTGAGCCAGACGTAAAGAACAATATTCTTACAATAAGTAAAACACGAAAACCCATATAAAGTGTATACTAACACACATTACAAGTGATGTGTGGTTATTGGTGTTTACATTGATTCAGTCACGCTTCTGAGGAAATATTTGCACTGACTGAGTGAGCGAAGCGAGCGAAAATCAGCGTTTGTCATCAGAAACAGCGCTTTTCTGATAAATTGCCTGATCTTTTTGCTTCGAAAGATACAAATGTTGGAATGATTTATGGTTATCATTTGTTTATGCAGTGATTATCGATTGCAATCGATTATCTGTGTTCGTTCTGCGGCGAACTCAAGATAAGCCGCGCACACTTTAACTTACGTGTATCTTGTCAAGTTTCACGGTGTTCAATAGGGTGGAGCTTAAAAAAAATTTTGGGGAATTTTAAAATCTAATAGGGCTCAAAAGTTGTCTGTTAAGGTCAGATCAAACACCTAAAATTAAAAAAAAAAACAATTTTCTACAATATCTTCTGTCCCCAACTCTGACCCGAAATTTTCACAATTACATATTTCCCTCCAAAAATAAATTTTGGAATTTTGAAAACTAATAGCGCTCAAAAGTTGTGTTTTAGGGTCAGATCAAACACCTGTTTTTCTTAAACATATTGGACAATATCTTCTGCCCCCAACTTGGACCCAAAATGTTAAAAAAATTAAAATTTTGAATTTGAATTTTTTTCACATTTTGGGAACGAGTTGGGGACAGAAGATATTATCTAAACATTTTTTTTTTAATTGGTGTTTGATCTGACCCTAAAAGACAACTTTTGAGCGCTATGTTATATTTTCAAATTACAAAATGTTTTATTTAAGCTCCACCTATGTGTTCAATACTGTCTGATCGGTGGTTAAAATTTACGTCAGCTGCATACATAAGAATGCTGTTAATCAGACCTTCTGGCATATTTTCCACGAATTTACTAAAAAGCCACGCACTAAGGTTTCCACCTTGAACGAATCTTTTACGTTTCTGTTTGAACCAGTATTTCCCTCTACAATAGGCTCTTGGTCCTCTGTGGATACACGGCGTTCAGTTAATGCGACATTAAGTAAACGATAGTTCATGAGGAGAGAAGACAAGTTGGGAATTTACGCTATCGAAGTAGGATTAAGCAATTAACGTAACTTCACGTCGAAGTTTTCCTCCTCCTGAGACGTTTGCGTGCCTTTTCCTGCCATCAAAAGCTACATCGGGCTAAAGCGACGTAGAATTAACTTGATCAGGCGTTACACTGTAGGCTTATGTTGCTTTAACGCTCTTACGTCGATGTGATTTTAGCTAAAGCGACATCAAGCGAAGTCAGAGGGGTACACTGGGTTCTTATATCGACTTAAGCACATCGATTTTAAAATAACGTCGACGTTAACTTGTAGCGACGTAAGATATATTTGTACCCATAAATCATCCCGTCATTTTTGCCGGGTGAGCAGGAAGCACAACGAGTTTTGTTGTATGTACGTCTGGTAATATGTTCTTTTTATTTTTTTTTTTGCAAGCTGACATAAGACGCAGACAATGGCTGTTGTGTGGTTTGATTAATGAGGTTATAGGCTACGCAGATTGTGTGTATTTAAGCCCAAAGAATTTTAGCTTGTACCACTTACCACTGACCCTTAAACCGGAAGTCTTCACTGGCCAGATCGAGACATCAAAACAGGCACCTAATGAGGGAAAAGCAAGCACAACTCTCTACTCCACCCCCGGCCCCCTCGTTTGCAGTAACGCGTGCCTCGTGCCAACGAGATTAGACACGAGAAGGACGTCATGCCAAAGCTAAGTGCGCTGAAGATGAATGACTATGGTTTTTTGATGGGAATCAACTCGAAGGAGTAAGGAAGGCATCAGTCAGCCAGCGCGCAGTCCAGACACTTGACCTACCAAAGTATTGACTTGTTTGATACGGACGAAGTCAGCGGCTCGTGCTTGTCTATATTAGGGTTTTTTGTTTTGTTTGTTTGTTTGTTATTAGACTTCCATGTGCGGTGTTCACTGTGCAGTGGCCTTACATAAAGGAATTATGTAAGGAATAAAGGCCTTACATAAAGGCCTTACATAAAACAAGACAAGAGCGAAAATCATACACTAGAAATCATGTAGGAGTAAACCACTTTCGTTTCGTGGGTATATGGCATGACCCGGATTAGAACTGGCAACCCATTCCGTCCCCATATCGTTGAAGTAACGCTTTTGTAGAGATGTTCACTCCTCTGTTGTCATAAAGATGGCCCACTGAACCCGTTATTAAGGTTATGAGGGTGATGACGAGGCGTCCATTTGATCGAAAATGCTTGCAGCCATAGGCAATGAAGAAGAAATACAAATACCCACAAAGGGTAATAAATCTACACAAATTTTTGTAAATTATTCATGTACTAGGGCACCCCCCCCCCTACATATGGCCGGATTTATAGAGCATTGTAGTGATTTCCCGTTTGCTTGAAAATACTGTGATTTCCCATTAGCAGTCGCCAAACTTTCATTGGATTTAAAGTGTCCACGGCCTATCTTGAGTTCGCCCCAGAACGAACGCAGATAATCGATTGTATGTTTTGGACAGCAGAGTGCCTTGTTGATATCCAAGATGGCTACAAAAACAATGGTGGCCGCCGATTAAAGCCGCCCCCTCCAGGAAGACGTAGCCGCTCATAAAATATCTGCAGGACTCAAGATACGCTGCGCACACAATAATTAGATCCAGGATTAAGAGACATAGAGGCCTATTGTGTGCGTATCTTGAGTCCTGTAAGTATTTTACGAGCGACTACGTCTCCTGGAGGGGGCGGCTTTAATCGACGGCCGCTATAGTTTTTGTAACCATCTTGGATATCAACAAGGCACTCTGCTGCCGAAAACGTACAATCGATTATCTGTGTTCGCTCTGCGGCGAACTCAAGATAGGCCGCGCACACTTTAGATCCCGTTTACATGAAAATATTGTGATTGGAAAAAAAAACACATAACGTCATCAGTACTGTGCCTGTTTGTTGACAACACAGTTCGAACCTTTACTTAAACAGACACTTATAACGAAAAACACGCAACCAAACAAAAGAATTAAGATTATCGAGATTCCCACACACAAATATTACGATCTTATTTATGTGGATTATGAAAGTTGGTTTAATATTAAGAATTTCCATTTGATGTAGTATTTCGTTAGAAGATTGGTGAGATTTGTTACGAAATAATATTAACTAGCTGTACCCCCTGCGTAACATACGCGGTCTTGCCGGTTCAGCATACCTGAGCGAAATACTGTAGTGGGCAGTATGGAATGAAAAGGGTGCGAATGCCCCCTGCTTCCTCCTCCGAACTCCCCTGCGGCCTACCCAGTTGTATGGTCTGATTTCCCCCCATGCCCCCCCCCCAACCCCCTTTTCCGCCTCCCCGTCCCCGACCCGGATTCCCCTATTGAGTGGTCTGAATATCCCCATCCCATGCTCCCCCTGCTGATTTGTTTTTTTTTATGGAAATAAATGTCTTTTTTCAATGGAGGACTCTCAATTGCCCGTTTCTCCGTTTGATACCAAGCGCAATAAACCCAACAACGGTCGTGCATGCAGTGATCGTTACTGAACCAACTTTGAAACTCTTCAAGTCTGCTCTAAGAGTTAGCATTATTAAAGCAATATTTCGATTGTTACTGATTGTTACAGGCCACACCCTTTTTTTTGTCATTGTCGGTCGCTCGCCCTCTTTCATTGTAGTGCATAATGATGAATTTGCTTGCCCAACCTAAGCGTACTATATATATAGATTCCGAATTTTTTACATAAAGGGTTCTTTTTCCCTAGACATATCGTTCGCTTTGCTCACTCCAGTGGCGTCGACCCATGCTTCAGGTAATTTGTTTGATTCCAAGAGCATCACAAAAACAGCACAAAGTGAATTTTGATTTTCTACTGATTTGTTTCTCTGACTTCGTATAGTGACGCAAAACATGACGTCATAGTTTTATCAGGCAAAGTTTACTTTGGAAGGTCAAAGTTGGTTCAGGCATAATGAACTTTGCATGAACAAACCATGACGTCATGAGGGTCAAAAAATGCTTCGACGTTATTTTTGCAGTTTTTTTTTTTCGCGTGTTTGCGGATCATAACATCAATTTACGGCGACTAAAAGTCGGCTAACGGAAGCACAACTTAATTATCTGTCATTTAGTCCTTCCCCCGTCTTTGTAGGTGCCTTGGTTCAAGAGGAGTAGAAATACACGCACACAAAAACTCATCATACTTTTTGAATGATGTAGAAGATTTTTTTTTTTCATTTTCGAAAATTGTAGCAAAGCCTTCACTATTAAAAATTGCAGTTATTTTACTATGTAGCCACTGGTAGTGGTGACTTAGCTACTGATATCTCCGGTACTGGTCGACATCAGACACTACTAATACTGACGTTTTTCGAAAAACTGGTGTACCTGTAAAATTCACCCAGCCTGTTTGCATGTATGGAATATTTACGCACAGACGTAGTGTACAAACGCATATCCGTACAAACGCCGTCAAAATAACATATTCGCTGTTATTTTTTTGTAGATAAATAGAATGTTTCGTAAAAAAAAAAATATTATTCAATTTTAGTCATTCATTCACTTATCTAAGAAACCTTGTTTTGCCCCAATTCGTTTTATCTTATACGAAGTGCATGAAATCACAACTGAGAGATCTGGGAGCTGTCGCCTAATTTCTACTCACCAGGGTCATTTGATACGTCTCCTTGTCTCTGAGAAAAGCAACTCATCCATCATTTTGCCAAGTTTAATCTCGGACCATAATAATTGTACGATTAAATATCAAAATTCATTTCCTGTATTTCAGAGAAGCTGATATTCCACCATATCTTCCCTTCCCCACAAGGGATCTATGTTTCCCTTTTTTTCAGTAATTCTTTAAGGCTTATGGACTGTTGCTGTTTGACGCACACCCAGGGTTAGAACCAGAGGGGGAGAGGGACAATTTTGCTAGGTAAATCCCATTGGAAATTCCTGGGATCTTTTACATGCCACAATCGACATGAGCATGAGACATCACAGAGCCCTTCTCTTCTCGAAAATGGCAGGGGTGGATGAGGCCGGACTGGCACTTGAGATGGCTACGCTAACCAACAGGCCACCTTGACCTTAAAGCAACATACCGCCTGCCTTATAACCTTCCGCCTGCCTCACAACACCCACGCGACGATCACATCCGCGTACTTATCACAGCTAAGGTCAACTGAGACGGTAGCTTCGTTCCTCGCAGCGAAAAACATAGCTACTGTCTCAATTGGCATTGTGCCTAATAGTCCAGCCAGCGTGAACCCATTGATTGTGTCGTCACAAACCGGAATGATTCTCGTATTTTAAAATCACAATTTATAAATTTCTAGGGTAGTGTCTTATAATTTTGGAATTGCGAGACTTCCTACTCAAGCCCAGAAAACTGGCAGCACAGTTTGGTCCCCTATCTTCTGGAGGATATCGACAAACTTGAGTCGGTTCAACGTAACTTTTCAAAAAGCTTGTTTGGCTTAGCAGCCACCCATATGAGGCGAGAATATGAAAGTTGGGACTCGAATCACTGGAATTGCGTAAACTTCGGGCTGATTAACTTCTGGTTTTTAGATCGTCCCTGGCTTTCTACCAGTTGAGTTATCTCTATTTGACCCTGGTCATTGTAAAACCACTGGGGGGGGGGGCCCCCAATCACTCGCTAAAATTGCCGTCCAGTCAGCGCAGTGTGCAAACAGAAACTGAAACAAAACTACGTCATGTAAGCCACAGCTAATAGACTTGCTAATAAATTAATAAACTTACAAAACATAAATATAAAATGTCTAAATTCTTAAATATACGCCCTTGAGTGTTTGTAATCGATTTATTAATAAACTGGTATAATAATTATTGCGTGATACTCTGATCAAATAACCCTTCTGTGGTGAGAAGCCTAGTTACCGATCTTTTTGCAGAACTCAAATTTTTTGCTCCTTAAATTCGTTTGTGCTCTTGTGTTTAATAATTAGCCAACACAAGCACTCAAGAGTTTAAAGGGGGATTGCCACCAAATGACAAGCTGCATCATCTATAGCCATTTGCCGCCATCTAGTTCTGTCTAGTCCTTACTTTCAACAGGTGAAGAAACACACAAATAAATTTTATTTTTACACAACAAACAATATTGAATGTAAAATTGGTGCGCCCACGTGCACCAGGCAACAAGCGGTAAAGTTAAGCCTAACGACATCACGGTCGCTTTTTTCTGTCTATCGACCGTTTTGAAACGCAGATTTTGAACCGTAGAAGGGCGCCGTCTAGCGATAGTGATATCGTTAACCTCGACCGCTTGCTCCCTGGTGCACGTGGATGCACCAACTTAATAATTAAGGAGGTACGTGGTTTGTTTATTGTGTAAAAAATTTCTTTGCGCATTCCTTCGCTTGTTGAAATCAAGTGCTACATTACATTTTTGAGCCCAGACCGTTTGACCTGCTGTGGGACTTAGCCATTTTTTCGAAGTTCGAACTAAATAATGGTAGACGGTGTTAGATTCTGCAACCTGTCATGCGGTGAATAGGTAGTTTTCATGGGGAAAATGTTTCGTGCTCCAAAAAATTATCGATAACTACCCTTGCACGCGGATATTACCTATACGATAATCGATTTTGTTCTTTCGTAAGTTGTGGCTGCTTTTTGATGACATCACTTCTTTATTTTTCTTTTCTATTTGCAGCACATCACTCACAAGTTGATCAAGCGTTACATCTTCGGCCTGTGGACCGTTGCCGCCTTTATCGTATGTCTGCCGTTTGTGGGATTCGGTCTTTACTTCGACGGCGAAAAGGAAGACCCGTTTAAATGCGTTCGTTATCGTCTTGCCACCCAACCGAAGGACATCGCCTATGCCTATCTTTTTTTCACGTTTGGTACGTATATAAAGAGCACCTTCACTTTTAGGCGGTGCCGCAATTTAGGGGTGGGGGGGGTGTAAAGGGTGCAAGGTACCCGGGCCCAGGAGACAAGGAGGGGGGGGGGGGCTTAAACTCAAAGCAGGCGGCCCAAATTTGTACATAAAACTACTGTAAAATACACCACAACCTGGCACCCAAAGCTGTTTTGTCGTTTGTGGCCCTATGTTTTACTCTTGCTGCACTCCCCTTTGAAAAAGTCTAGCTGCCCCTCTGCTTTTAGGTCATAGCATGAATGGATAGATTATTTGCTCGGGTGAGTTTGCGTTCGCAAATCCCTTCAAAATGGATAGGGCAGTGACACGACGTAGTATTATTGTGTATAACCACAGCCAACTTGATACGGCAGCGTCGCTCACCTTTAGGGCGCTGCCGTATCAAGTTGGCTGTGGTACAACTCAATGGTGGAGCCAGTAACTGGGTTAGCTGCAAGGAGCACTGGAGGGAGAAAGGAAGATCGTCTTATTGAAGCCAATGCTATTAGACTGGATTTCTTAAGCCTATAACGCGCGATTTTTGTTGTTGGAGAAAACAACGTTCTTTTAAGCCTAAGAAATCCGCTCTCAAAGCACTGTCTTGACTAGCAGTGCCGTTTTTTTCCGTTACATTTTAATCTAGTGCACCTTGTAGCTATTACCTCCAAATGGTGTCTCGTAGCCAATATGACGTCACATGACGCTGCTCTACACGTACCTCTCCTTCCCCTTCCTACCAGAGTTCGTACATGCCAGACGAAACCATTTTCAAGGCTTTTTCAGGTCTTTTCAAGGCCAGCTTGCTGACCAATTTCAAGACGATCTTTGCACGGTAGATTCTCAAAATTACCTTTTAAATTCCAATATTTTTTGCCAGAAGTTATCGTTGCCACCATGATTGTACTCTTTGTTTGCAGTAGGAAGTTAAACCGTCGTTAAGAATGACAAACATTATGTCCTCCCCCCCCCCCCCCCCCTCCTCCCCCAACCAATGGACAAGGAGGAATCAGAAATACAGCGCAACTAACCGTCAGTAGGACAACACTTGCTCAGCTGCCCCTTCTGGCAAAAATTGCTTTCACTGCACTGCATCTCTCTTTTCTGTTTCCAGTCCAATCCGAGGAGAGCACCGTTCACAGAAGACATGGATTAGGCTTACAAATTGTTTTCATTTATTTGTTTAAGTTTTTCTATTCATTTATTTAATTTTATACCTAAGACAATATTACCAAGAATTTATGGGGTTGGGAGGAGAATTTGTGACTGAGACCCCATACTGAAGCATCTTAGATACATTCACATTAGTTCCGTCTGAGTTTATAGAGGGCGCCACGAGTTTTATGTGGGAATTTCTACTCAGTTTTCAGCCTAAAATTAAACTGAACTAAATGAAACTAGCTTGCATTTAATTATTATTTAGTTTAGCTTAGTTTTAATTTAGTTTCACTTTAGATTTGGGCTGAAAAATGAGTAAAAATTACCAGATGGAACACGTGGCGCCCTCTGCAAACTCTGATGGAACTAATTGGAATGGATCTTGGACGTTTCAATAGTGACTTTTTAGAGTTACAAATTCTCCTTCCCAACCCTATAAATTCTTGATAATACTGTTACTGTTACTGTTATTCAATGCCATCTTCAGGGTTATTGTTATTCCAAGGCTATGTACGAACCCTGTGTAATAGCAGAGTTTAAGGATTCATAGGTATACAGGGTGTCCCAAAAATCCCAGAACACCCTTACAACTTTTTAAGGGGTTGAAAGAAAAGGGGTAGTGAAACTCTGGCAATGTAAGTTTGGTTAAAGGATCTACCTTTGCCAGCATTACGCCTGCCCCACTTGGGGGGCCCCAGAAGCCCCAACTTAGAAATTTTCAATGGAATGGGGGAGAGGGGGGGGGGGGGTAAAGGAATACCTTAACTGAAAGGTCTTCATTAGCGAGTAAAGAGTCGCAACGATATAGCTTCGATAGCTTAGGGGCATAGATGGCAGCAAATGCTTCGTTCAATTTAGTTGGATTACACCTACAACGTCTTTTGCGGATTAAAACCCAGAGTGTGGGCCTTAGTGCCCCCCCCCCCCGAACAAGCATTTAATTTAGTTTTAAATTTGCTACGCTTATTCGTAAATAAAATCACCGTTCTTCCAACTGTTATTTTTTCTGTTGTTGGTAGTTCTGTTCATCTCCTCCAACTAACTCAACCAAGTATTTAGTGTGCGCGCAGCATATCTTGAGACCTGCAGGTATTTTATGATCGGCTACATCTTCCTGGAGGGAGCGGCTTTAATCGACGGCCGCCATTGTTTTTATAACCATCTATGATATCAACAAGGTGCTCTGCTGTCGAAAACATGCAATCGATTATCTGTATTCGTTCTGGGGCGAACTCAACATAGGCCGCGGACACTTTAATTTAATTTAAAATTTGCTAGATCTATTCTTTTGGAATAATCGAAACATCTTCCCTCCCACTGTTTTCCGTATGCCGTCAACACAACGAATCGGCTAATAGTGGATGATATTTTTTATTCCAAATTAAAAAAAAAAATGGCAAGGAATTTCAATGCGAAGTTTCACGAGATGCTCAGTGGAATGACCTACGAGTGTGCCTTGTAAGTAAAGGAAAGTAGGCGCGCTTCGTATAATTACAAGGTGCACAGTTACGTACGAAACTGATCGATAAACAGGGGCAGCCTTATACCGCACCCTGATTGGTTGGTGGCTGTCACGTGTGTATGTCGTCACGGTGAACAGCCCTGGTCCGTGGTATAATTTATTTAAGTTTTAGCTCGTACCATTTGCATTTATTAACAGCTTTTTGTTGTTTCAATTTCTGGGGGTAGGGTTGGGGAGAATGGTATTGTTTAATGATTACCATCATATTTCAAATTACAACTAGTGTTCGAAGACGCTCAGTTAAAAAGTTAGGAAGGGAATGACTGTGCAAATGGGCACCTAGGAATTTCCAATATCATCTTTTAATGCAGCATGCAGCATTTCTACAGAAATGTTCAGTCCTATTCGACTTTTCTTTAATGGTCCTGCCTTTTACTTGGAGGGAACCAGAAATTGCCTTATCGTTTTATCGAACCAGACTTAATCTCATCATACGACGCCGTTTAGACTTTTTTTCAAGTCCTTATTCCGTCGAGGGCTTCGATTCGGCACGCGCTTGGCCGGTTACTGACCACTCTGATGTATTCAGACCAGCGGTGAGAGCACAGCACAGGGACCCTTTACAACATTCGCGGTGCACGTTTAAACTTACGGTTTTTTTTTTAACCATCTGCTTGGTGGCGCGGCCGAATAGTCTTCTGTTGATGCATGGCCAGTAAAATATCCGGCCCGACCTATAACAATATTAGGGGGGATTGACAAAATGGCCGCCACGATCCGTCCATTTCATTCCTTCGAGATCTGTTCGGCAGCTGGCTAAGCAAATCACATCGGTGAATTTTTGAATGGTGAGTCGCGCGACATCTACTGCTAAATAGTGGCAAGTGACAAAAAGCTTAGTAATTCACTAACTTAAAGGGGGGTTGTCACGAAATGAAAGTCTGCAGCATTAAGCGCCATTGAGTTCTCAGTCGCGCTTGCTCTCACCAAGCAAAGAAATGCACAAAGAAATACCTTTTAATACAACAAACAAAGCACGTACCTCCTTCATTATTGAGTTAAAATTTGGAACGTCCTCGTGCACCTGGGAGCACAAATCTAAAATTGGCTCTTTCTTTTTCCAGGGATGCTGATGAGTATTTCCATAGTGTTTTACACGGTTTTTTTTTTCTCCCCGGACTTTTTTCCTCAATTTTTTTTTTGCGCCGGACCTTTCCCTAGAGGATAGACACCTACTAAGATGTAGAAAATTATTCGTATTTTCATACTCATCCTCAAAATTATCAAATCTAAAATTTACTACTGTTTTTTTTCAGGTCTGCTGAAAAGTATTTCCATCGTGTTTTAAGCTATTTTTTTTTCTCCCCGGATTTTTTTCCTCTAAATTTTTTTCCGCCGGACCTTTTCCTGGAGGATAGACACTTACTATACTTTGTTCCACATTATGCTTTCAGAAAACTGATTGTATGACACCACGTTTTCTTCCACTACGAGTGCAAAAAATCCGTAAACATCCCATTCGTAGACTCTAATAGCAACTTTGTTGAGTGTACAAATGTGATATCCACATGTTTTTGCACTTTTAGTGTAAGGAAACGAGTAGTCATCCAGTCAGTTTTCTGAAAACATAATGTGGAACAAACTATAAGATCTAGAAAATTATTCCTATTTTCATACTTATCCACAAAACTATCAAATCTAACATTGGTCGAGACTTGGAAATTCCGAGACTTGGAAATTTAAACCGAGAACTGGATATGCTGATTATTCACACAAATTCCCTTCTTCGAAAGCTATGTGTCACAAATAATTTTTCCTTTCTGTCAATTGATAGTGCCGTCCTTAAGGACCATACATTACTTGCTAGAGACAGGGTGCACCTGACCAGCCGGGGTTGATCGCAATTAGAGCATGAGATGTTGTCTATCCATGCTCCGTTGGAAAATTTTTACCAGTAATTGGGGAAATCCTCATTGATGAGTCCACTAATTCCCCAAGTTGTGCATCTATGTTGTCTGGGCTTAATTGTATTTTGTTAAATGCACGTAGTGTTGTAAGTGACATTTGCTATATCTTTTTTCAGGGATGCTAAAAAAATGTTTCCATCGTGTTTTATGCAGTTTTTATTTCTCCCTGGACTTTTTTCCTCTAAATTTTTTTTCCGCCGGACCTTTCCCTAGAGGATAGGCACCTACTAAAATGTAGAAAATTATTCCTATTTTCACACTTATCCACAAAAGTATCAATTATTTCTATTTCTTTTTCCAGGGATGCTGATGAGTATATGCATCGTGTGTTGCAACGTCCTGGTCATCCGGGTACTTTGTCGTGTCGGCGAACACAGCATCGCCCGCGTCAGTCGAACGACAACACGCAAGGAGAATGGTCAACTGTCTTTCACCCACACCACGCCGGAGGAATTGTCCTTTGCCAAACTTATGGCGATCCTCTGCATCTTTTTTGTAATTTGTTGGATACCTCAAATGGTAGGTGAAAATAGATTTTACCTTAAGGGCTCCCGCGCACTGGGCGACCACGTCGTGCGGCCGGCGGTCTTTGCGGCCAAAAAACACGGCCGCGCGCTACGTCTGTTTTTCATGGATAATTCTCGATCACGTGGTGAAAAAAATGAACACCGGAGCAAGTATAGTCACCCTGTGGTCGCTTGCACGCCGCGACTGTCTGGCGTTGCTACATATGCCATAAGCATTCTCACTGGCCGCAGCGACCTGGCCACCGTGTGTGCGGGGGCCCTAAGAATAGGCCAGGCGCGACTGGCTTGCTTGCTGGCTGCGTGACCTTCCCAGGATGTGATGAGAGAAGTTGGGAAATACGTACTGGCGCATAGTGCGAGCTTCACGTTAAGGAGGGGGGGGGGGGGGGACGGAAGAGGTTTTGATGCGAAGTACGTCGTAGATTTTAAAATATGTGCAAGGGGAGTGTTTGCACACAAACTAAATCCCACAGATGGTTACTGCGTCGAGTTTTTTAGGCCGAAAGCAACAACAAAACGGTCGATTTTCTGAACGTAAATCTTGAAACGTCATTAAATTGCAGGAACACCAATCATTAGAACCCAAATACTCCAACTGATCCCCAAGTATGCTGCAGAGAGACATCGCACTAAACCAAAATGACTGAAGATTACAAAGGTATACGTCAGATCGTTCATAAACGAATCATGTTTCCGCTGCTCAAACGTTCAGTTTTTTCTTGTTTCTATTCGACTGCGGCGATTTGGAAGGTTGGTAGGGAAGAGATAGAAGTAGTGGGCTTGGAAGAGTGGGGATTGGGGGTAGTTGAGGCGTCTCTCTCATAAACGTTAGGGGAGGGGGAGGGAGATGGAGGGGGGTAATTAGGTAAAGTGTGCGCGGCCTATTTTGAGTTCGCCGCAGAACGAACACAGATAATCGATTTATGTTTTTGGCAGCAGAGTACATTGTTGATATCCAAGATGGTTACAAAAACAATGGCGGCCGTCGCTTAAGGCCGCCCCCTCCAGGAAGACGTAGTCGCTCGTAAAATAATTCCAGGACTCAAGATACGCCGCGCACACAATAAGCAAATAAGCAACATTGTAATCAAAGGTCTTCATTGTAGTTAGTGAACACCTGTAACAACAAAGAGCTAAGTAATTTTTTTAATGTTAGAATGTGGAGTGAGCCGGGGGGGGGGGGAGGGAGGGGGGAGAGGCAATAGTAAGTCAAGTCCAATAAAAAAAGAGCGAAGTCTTTTTAGCGTTGTTAAAAAATAAATTCATGTAAGCAAGTTTTAAATAAAGCATTATTGCTGTTGCTGCTATTTCCCCGCGAAAATTGCGTCTACCCTCCAGGCCATTGCGTGGTAACTCGATGCTACCAAGATCTTTGTTATTGGCACATGAATTAACGTTACTGATGAGCGTTTGCAAGGCGATATTGACGGAGTATAGGATTCCATGCTGACGTGATGTATAGGGGAGTTTTCGTGGACTTCCGCAAATGGATAGTTCCGAATGGGGCGTGAAAGAGAAATGAGTCGATTTTAGGGTTGTTATTCGTTTAATCCTTTGTCTAATCCTCCGTTTAATCCTATTTGGCGTTTTGCTGGAAAGTCGCGCGCTCTGTTTACACGACTGATAGATGGACAGTTTTGGAATGGTGTTGATGGAACAGTGGCGTGCACGAGTTCGCCGACAATTCGGTCCCACGACAATTCGGTCCCGGACAATTCGGTCCCAAAAAAATAAGACCGCGTACGACAATTCGGTCCCAAGTCAAAAAATTTTCCAAGTTAAAAAAAATAAAATGCCAGTCAAAATTTGAGCAACAACTATTACAAGTACGACTAAAAAAAATGAGAATATTATGTTCACTGCAATGCCAGTTTCTACTTTTGTTTACAACTTGAAATTTCAATTTTTTCAAACTCCCTGGTCATTACGCCACCATACTAAGGACAGCTTATCAAACGGAGTCCACCCTAAAAAATTTATGCAGTAGGGCTGGAGTTATGCTAAGAACAATGGTACTATAAATGGGGACGGGGAGGAGTTTAAATTCTCAGAAAAAAAGGTTATGTAATAATTTGTTAACGCTCCCCAATCGTTGCTGCAATATCAAAACTTGGGGGTCCTAAACGTTTCGGTGGAAGTTTTCTCTTTGCTTCTCTAGCAATGTCCAAAGCAACGCTACTGAGCTTGGCCCGCTTGAACGACTTTGATGGGTTTCCACACAGATGGATAATTATTAGCCCAGTCAAATTAGACCAGATTTAGGTCGAATCGCGGAATAATTCATAATAAGCTAATTTTTGGCACAGATGTTCGTAAAAGTCTTAGGTTTAACATACTAAAAGTCCTCAGCTGTCCGTGTTCAGCTAACGCCGAACTTATTTTGGAAACATGGCGCCCGTTATCGTTTTTTTTCAATATATCTCGGTAACGGTTGCTCAGGCATGAAAATACGTTCTGCCCAAAAGTATAGGGCGTGAAATTTTCAACAAAAAATGTTCTATTCATTTTTTTCGTAGATTCAATTATTCAGCCAACAAACGGTGTAGAAGAATGTTGAGCTAATGTCGCCATCTTGGAAACCTGCGCCCGCAATCAGTTTTTGTCAATCTATCACGGTAACGGCTGCATAAAATAGGTGTAATCCGAAATTGTAGAGCATGGAACTGTCTACAAAAAAGGTTCTATTCGTTTAAAAAAAAAAACTAAGTCAATGATTCAGCGAATTAACAGTGTCAAAGAGGATGGGCCCGGCCACCAATGTACATTACACTTCATATAGTTAGAAAGGCAATTTTCGGACGAATTTATTTCAAAAAGAGACAAGCGCCTCCCGTAGTGATGGAGGAAGTGGGGGGGGGGGGGGGGGGGGGGC
>JAHWFP010131129.1:111536-138184 GCA_023313725.1 Lithobius niger | reverse complement strand
GCCTACAAAAACTAATACTGACAATATGACAAAACCTCTGCAACACACATTAAAACCTGCCGTGTCCACAAAATGCTAATACTGACACAAAACCTATGCAACACAAAAGCTAATACTGACAATAAGACAAAACCTCTGCAACACACTTAAAAACCTGCTGTGTTCACAAAACTTATACTGACAATAAGACAAAACCGATGCAACACAAAGGCTAATACTGACAATAAGACAAAACCTATGCAACACAAAAGGTAATATTGACAATAAAACAAAACCTATGCAACACAAATAAAAACTATCAGTGTCCACAAAAGCTAATACTGACTACTACTGTTACAGCCCCTAATGTCTGCAGTAAAATTAATCCAGACTTAACCTCTGTTCTACTCTTGCTACTTTGTGTATGTCTGAATTGCGGAACCCACTGATCTCTATTATTTTGTTGTGTCCATTCCAGATATTCATTCTTCATGCTCAGATAAGTTCGACTAAGAAGGAACTTCCCATATACCGTCTAGGAGATATGTGCATCGCTCTCAATTTCATTCTGGACCCCTACATATACGTCCTGTTTCGTCAGCCTCATCGACGCTCACTGAGACAGCTGCTGAAACCTCTCTGTCGGTCTTGCGCCAGGAGCAGCAGTCGCAGCAGCACCACAGCCAGCAGTCGACCAGGCTCAGTACGGGACTCCGGTAAGTTCCCCGCGATCTAAATCGCGCTTTGATCATGGGGGTGGATACTGGTATATTTTATTTTTATTTAGTATATCTCTTAACGAATTCATTTCGTAAAAAAAAAACAGATTTATAATAACGCTTCCTTTGTCTGATTTTTGGAGCGACGCAAAGCTGAAGGCCGAATGGAGCGGCGTTTATGAATGCCCTCCAATGCAACCATTGTATCCGCATCACAAAATAACCACTGAATCAATTATCACCAGATTTTGTACGTTGATAGTGTTACGCCCAGAGATGGTTTCAAAATCGGACATGTTAATAATAATAATAATATTTGTTGCGATAGCAACGGGTCTGGCAAGGACTGGGGAGTCACTGACAGCCAGCCAAAATTACATGTAAATACAGTGTACAATAAACGGCCAAGGAATGGATGATGGTAAGAGGTTTGGAGACACGAATGCCTTACCACCACGGTTAGACCTGCCAGGGACTCAAAGTCCCCCAATGGCATCGCCAAACGTGCAGGACATGGGAAGAGTGTTAAAAGGCCCAAAAATAATGCTGTACAATTAAAAAGTATAAACAGTTCTAAAAAATTGTATGCTACGGTGAATACTAAAAACACAAGCACCCAGATAGCGGGATTTGTCATCACTTAAAATAAATAATAAATAAATAAATATATAAACCAAAGGCCAACTTGATAGATCTTTTTAGTTTTTTTTGGTTTTGCCAGTCAGTAAATTTTTTCAATGGCATGTAGCAAAGGTAATTTATCCACCCACACTTCACAAATGATACAACACTCTAGCGTTCAAGTCTCTTTTTATTTTTAGGATGAATAATGTACTTTGCTTGTTTATATAATTTTTTTTCTGGGGCCAAATTCTGGATTTACTTGAAATCCGTGGAATTCCCCAACCTTTTATTTCATAAACTTAAAGGGAATTTTGTACAAAATCCAACTACTTAAGATAAGATAAGATAAGATAAGTTTATTGCCCAAAAAAAGACAAAGGGAAATCAGGAAGGGATCTGTATGATCCACTGATACCTGACCCAAATACCATATGCGCAATCAACAACAATAAATAAACATGATGTGGCAACATGGGCGCTAAACACACTTTAGAAATGAAGAGAGGTCAATCTTTTTTTAGCCCTTGTTAAATTTGTACAGACTGGTCGAGGCCACCAGCTCGGGGGGAAGACTATTCCACAGGTATACCATACGATTAGCAAAAAAAATATTTAGTGCTGTCCTTTTTAGTTACTGCAACAGTGAGTTTCATGGTATGACCCCTAGTATACTCGTTCCCACGTATTTTGAAAAATAGCTTGGGTTCAACATCGACTAGTCCTACCAGAATGGAGAAGGTGAGAGTTACGTCGGCATGAATACGTCGTAATTCAAGCGATTCAGGGCCTAGGTCAGTTAACCGCTGCTTGTAAGACAAATTATAATAACCTCGGATGTATTTTGTGAAGGATCTCTGTACAGATTCCAGCAATTTTATATCCTTAATGTGATGTGGCGACCATACTGGACTCGCATATTCCAGAATAGGTCGTACATAGACAGTGAAAGCCCTAGCCAAAGTCAAGGCATCACTTTTGGTGCCTACTACTACACTGTACTGTTTTAAAGATCAACTTTCCTTTTTTTGCATTTCCTTGTTGCGAAGTCCTATCAGTGATTAAAACGGCTACAGTTACTGGAGAATTATTCAACTGACGTAACAGTTCTCCGATGACGTCATTACTCTGTCGAATCAGATGATAAGTTGTACTGATGTAATGTATCATTACATTACGGACTTTTCCTGTGACGTCTTTAGGAAGTGTAAACAGTTTGGTTTTATTTCCTATGATCAGCTTTCAAATCTATTCTAAATTCTTGCCTGTCCCGTGCAATGCACACCTAGTGATAACCTACAGTTTCAACTATCACTTGATATTCCAGAAATCTGATCGTATGCAGGCTAGTTAGGGCAAGGTTAGCCTGACGGTCAACATACTGCCTCACTACTACTGGTCCGGGATTCGAGCCTTACTTCAGCCACCAGGCATTTTCGGGAAGAGAAGGGGCCTGTGATGCGTTGGGCTTATGTCGAATGTGGCATGTAAAAGGTCCTATATTTCCCATTGGAATTACCTAGCAAAACTGTCCCTCTCACCTTATGGTGCCATGGCTTTGGCTGGGAGCGCATATGAATTGTTCATTCTTACTATTTTGAATATCGCAAAAAAATTCAGGAAATTGACTGTTACATACATTTTAAAGCTAACATAATTAGGGTCAAACACTTACAGGGATAGACCTAAATTAATTTCACTTTGTTTTGCCCGTAACATTAATGTTTGTATTATTTCATGAGTTGTATTGAATCACAAGATCTTAGCAGCAAATCTTTCCATAACTTTATTAGGTATGCTTCCTACGTATTTTTCACATGGTGAAACTGGACCCTTTAGTTTTGGGTGACGACGTATAGTGTATAATTGAAATGAGCTCCGCTCTTGCCAAAAAGGAAGTTATAGTCAAGGTTGTAAATTAAGGCACTAGCAGTGATATTTTATGACATAGGGACCATGGCCATGCCAGTGTGGCTGAGTGGTAGGACTCCGGCCTTTGGTTTCAAAGGTCGTGGGTTCAATTCCCCACTCAGGCTGTCTGACATTTAAGTCCAAAAGGCAACGTAAATAGGTTTGCATCCGTATTTATTGAACACTTATCGAGCCCAATTGGCTTTCTGTCCCGTTCATTACTATTGTTGTGGCACCAGACATATCTAATCGATTTGTCATAATTATAAAATCTTTTATTCCAGAAGAATCGATTGTGTAACTGACATGTTTTTATCGGTATTCTTGCAGATGCCACCAAAGCCACGAAATCAAGCATTAGCAGCAGAGAAACTCCAAGTCGTGAAATCATCCCTGTTGTTAATATTGATAACCACATCGATGTGACGTAAACAAACAGCCAGCGTATCATCTCTGGGAAACCAAAAATTAAACGTAAAAGACTTTGTTCCCTTGCGAAAGGATGTGTGTTTCGCGCCTAAGGATGGCATCGAGTAAGCCACTACAAAATTCGCAACCCTGGTATCGAGGTTTTTGAGTTTGAACGCTCAGACTTGACCAAAAGCAGTGCCAATATTGTACTACCGTACAGTTCTTGTAGACATATCGCTACTGTGGTATGATTATTGTTGTATATTAATACTCGAGTATTTCTAGACGAATTTATACGTCCAATCAGAATATTCTTTGAAGATGTATATCGTCGGCATGTGAAAAAAAGTCCTAGTGAGGCGAAACCATTCAAAATGTCTAACTTGTCACCTTAGGGAAATTCTTCAGGTGCATCACAGAAAATGCCTAGGTCGGATTGAGAGTAGTTAGGTCGGATTGAGAGGAGTTGGGCCTCCCCAGGAATAAAAACGGTGGCCTTCTCTCTAAAATTTCTGAAGTTTTAAAAATGTTACATTTGCTCTATTTATCCCCCCCCCCCCCCCCGAAATGTGCGTGAATCGTGTGCATTTGAGGATTATTTTTTTCCCACTGCAGGAGGCCCCTCACTACAGAAATGGGCCTCATGTAATCGTTGTCTCCAGATTCTCCGGTGGGCCAATCCAATATTGTTTACTCGTAAAAAAAAAAAAAACATGCTCAATTAAAATTAATTTTATGGATGTGGTACATTCTTACGGAGTTTATAAAGCTATGAATTAAATTCTAATGATGTACACGTTTTCTTAGTTGAATGGTCTTTTGTTTTGAGCTGATAGTAACACTTTTTTTCTGTAAATATTGGATTTTTAGCGCGACATGAAATCAGAAACCATCAGGAAAAGATCTAAGAAAAACTTGAAATTTCGAGAGATTTTTTGGACTGCTTCCATACTTCTTTAGGGCATTCTTCCAAATGGGACCTGAGAATTGACCCTTACTTGCAGGGGTACGCGGGTAGCTGAGAGCACTGGGGCGTTAGATTCGATAGGTGTCTTGGACCCAGTGTACATCTCTGGCTTAAGTGTATATGTACGGGTTTTTCTCTGGTTGTCTCCCGCCCGTTGTACGAGGGTTTCCTCCGGGTACTCCGGTTTCCTCCCTCCTGCTGCAAAAAAACAACTGTTTACAATGGTGGTTCCTTCCACTTAACATCTGCCGCTAGAGCCTTTAAAAAGCTGTATAGCTTACTGGCCGACAACCTCTATTCTGTTGTATTCTACTTGCCTCCCTGATTCATCAGGTTTCATGTATACAATCCAACCAAAACCCAAAATGGTAAAGAAATGCCACCAAGTTTCCAAAGAGGGTCGGTCGGCCTTACAAAGCAGGGATATCATTCTATCAAGAAAAGACCGCAGGATTAAACCAGTTAACTGGACCACTTGGTGCATTACCCCCTCCTCTTTCTTTTATTCTGCTAGCATTTCTACACCATACCATCATTAATTACTACGCCCAAGACACAAGGAAAAATACAGTGTGACAGAATCACTACGTTTCCATGACCACTTCGAAGTGCTTCAGAGGGATGCGCATCGCGTCCGTGTCGCCTCCATGGGTTTTTGTAAACACCCATTTGTGTCGCTTTCTCCATCTGGCGATATAGAATCCAAAGCACTTTTTACAGAGGTTGGTCGGGGGTCTGATGCGCATGGTCTTCATTCATGTTAACTCACGCAATATACGTTGGAGAACGCCTGGCAAGGATAGCAGACACATTTACGGTGGCCATGTAATTTGTGCTGGTACGACTCGAATTTTAAGTAAATAAACTGAAAATAAGTGTACATGACTACTGACTAGTAAGACCACCAACAGCCGTATTCAAGAAATTCACTCAAGTGTGAGTGTGAGAGGGCAAATGTGACTGCAAACATCTAGGTTAAGGGTCAACAATTTTAGTACAGCCACAGAAGCGAATGTGAGTGTACTGACATCTGAGGGTATTTCTATAGATGCGTTTTGACCCTTACATTCACATTTAGCCCCACTCACACTTGAGTGGATTTCTGGACTACGCCTGTAAGACTTGCATACATTTGGTTATTTGCATTTGAGCTGACCTAGTTTACTACTTGCAGGGGTTCGAGCAGCATGGGACTTGCTCACTGTTCCCAAAGGGAAAGCAGGAAGGAAAGGTTGTCCGAGCCTACTGGAATAAAGCACCTTCTTTAGTGGAATGGCCCTAGTCGCGTTCTTGCGTCTTGTTAACAGGTATCGTTTTTTGATGCGCATTTCAACGTACATCGTTAAAATGCCTTTCTTATGGCCATGTAATCGTAGTGATTGTTTGATAGAGCGGGTATGAATCGACTACAGTTTTCACATAGTCTTCTTTTCATTGTCTCTTTGAAGGGGGGGGGGGGGGGTCCTCTTCTTCCACGTTGGGGCTGGGAGTTTACCGGACGTACGTCTGATCATCAAAGGGAAATGCGATCATGTTCAGAATAGACCATTGTAGCTTCCGTAATGTCTGAACTGCCCAGTAGTCTATCACACTATACCATGGGCAGCACTGAGTGACAGGGACTTTGAGAGGAATCGATCCCTTTCCAGTCATCGACCAGATCAGCTTCTTCTGGCATCTAAGCCAAGCTCTGCTACCGCTCAACTACACTGATTTATTTCCAGAACTTGGGTATTGGGTTCAAACGTTGTCCTGGATACTCAGACAGGCTAACAGCCAAACACTAGTGTACAATGAGAAGCACCTTTAGGTCTGCTTCCCACCACATGTCAAAAAAAAAAGCTCATTCCAGTATCTGTAATGGACACTGGAAAAACTGGAATGTATTAGAAAAATATTTCGCTGAAATATACTAGAACAATTGGGTTTTTTTTTTCAGGAATACTATTGCTAGGGTAGTTGTTTATCAATAAATTTTTCTCAGCCACAAGTTGCAATCCAAAGCTCAAAATGTACTGAGTGATTGTGCGAGGTGTTTGTTGGAAATCTTGTGTACAGGGTGTCCCATTTAACATAACCGATTTTTAAAAAAAATAACTGTACAACCATTCTAACTACAACATTTCTACAATAACAAGGTTGTAGCCAAGAATATACATTTTTTTTCATTCTTTCTTTTTATTCTGACAATATGTTCCATGTGTCCGCCCTGCAACTGTATAACTCTTCGAAGACGAAATGTGACATTTTGCACAACCCTTTTACACACACTGATGTCCACTTCATTCAGGACTGTACGAATGCGATCCTGTAAAGTATCCAATGACGAAACTCGTTGTTGGAAAACGTAAAAATGTGTCCGGAATGCTCATTGAATTGTTGAAACGTGACGATCTTTGCCCGCTGCTCTGTTGTGATTCTAGGCGCCATGTTTTATGTTTCTCTGTATTGCCACCAGGTGGGACGCTGAGATGCGTGCAGGCAGTATCCAACACGCGTAAAAAAAAACTTTAAATGCTTGGCTATAATCTTGTTACTGTAGAAAACTTGTAGTTATAATGGTTTTTGAGATACGATTTTTTTAAATCGGTTCTTTTAAGAAGGACACCCTGTACTTGCATGTTTACTGGGGCATACGGCCAAACTTAAGACTTTGTCTAATCTTTCATCGGTGAGCTTATCTATGTCTCCTAAGTTCCTTTCCGGTTCCAGCTTCTAAAAGGTTCTAGAAACTTCCCTCTTCCAGAATACCCTTGTTATTTCGCGATTGTGAGGGGTAACAAAATCGTACATAAAAGAAATGTGCAAGCATGTGAAAATAAGTTAACCTTCGGACCAGTCACCCGGCTGGTTCTCTCCACTTAGGGTGTGATATGTTAGGATCCCCCTGCATTTTTCTGATTAAGCTTACAGTAGGCCTGAATTTATAACTTAACCCTTTCCTAATTACAACCCTGAATCTTCTGTACCCTACCAACCCTAGTTTAAACCTAAAGTTCCTTACCTTTGTTCCCTATAATATGTTCTGTCTAATTTTCAAACTCTCCCCTCTGAGCTTTTCGATAGTGTTTTTATCAGCATCAGAATGTGACGAGTGGTTGTGAAAATTAATCGATAATTAAACTACGCATGAATGGTGTTTGAAACAAGAACATAGCGTACTCCTTAAAAATCAACTTTCAAATAGGTAAAAACCTATACTTGCATAACACTGCCTAGTTGTACTGCAGTGCTTTTTCGCGTTAATTCATAATTCCTATTTGCACAAAAGTCTACAAATTATAGCCAAATGTGCTCGTCGGTTCATGCAGTGTTTGTAGAAATGGTATTTTCTACCTCCGCCTCTATGGATGAATAGTTTTGTTTCCCTGGTGATCCACCACAAACTTGTCAAAAGTTACATACTGTGAAACGAGACCTTTGTTGTAGGGTGTACATTAGCCACCATCAGGGCGCTTCAATTAAAGAAAACACATGTACTTTTATTTGTAATGAGAATGTTGTTTCTTAGATTTAAAACCGAATATGATCCAAGATTTTAATAAGTTATGCAACAATTTTTAATAATTTATGTTCAACTGTTTACGTTTAATGTAGTACTATGTGTAATAAATTATGTACTGCAGTTACTCCTGCCAACACAGTTTGTTGTTGGAATATTAGGAGCAAGAACTATTCGCGATTAAGAGGACTATTCTTTGTCACAACAGTAGCCAAAGAATAGTCAAGCGTTGCTGGGAAGCCTCATCATGCTTTACGTGGCACGCAATGATTCTGATTCGTCGTATGTGTTCAGAAATTTGCTAGGCCTATTAAATGGAGTTCTGTCATGCTTGCATTACGTGGCGAAGACCAGGAAGATAGTCAATTCGACCATAAGAACAACATGGAGACAATTTTATCAAATAAAATACCCCGTGCTCTTTTTATTGGTGTTAAATAGACGTGATTGGCTGATGGCCGATGTTTTCTTGCTCCTGATTGGTTAACTGCCGTTAGAAAATTACGAAGGCAAGTTTTCACTGTAAAAAAATTGGAAATTTCCCTTTAACCCTAATGAATGATGCATCTGTGCTTCAAGGTTGCATTCCAGACACAAATTCAGTAACGAAAAAAATTGTATTGTTCAAGACTAAATTATTATTTTTAAGTTACCCATCAGGTTTTAGAATTTAAATAAAAATGGGCTAACCTCAAGTTTGGAACACCCCATACGTTTAATACAAAATACTGGGAAAACACTGCTCAATAATGCTGGAAAAAACTTGAAAAAGTAAACACTTGTCCTGTTGCCAGGTACCTGGTATCACGTAAGATTTGGAGAAAAACATTATTTTATCCTTATTTTCGTATAGGTTTACCAGTGGTTTATGATAGTTATGGGGACACTTATTGTGCTCATGTGGCAAGTTTCATTGTCCTGTTCCCAGACACCTTAACTGGTATCGTGTAGGATTTGCGAAAAAAAACATCATTTTATCCTTACTTCTGCATAAATTTACCAGTAGTTTATGATAGCTATGGTACAAATATAGTGTTCATGTGCCAAGTTGCATTTTGAATGGTTTTATCCGCAATTAAACTCGTATTTTATATATCTAAAATGGGAAAAAAATATATATTTGACAGTACGTAGTAGTAGTAGGTAAAAATATTTATATGCGTAGAACTCTTCCAGTATCTGTAGTAAATTAGAATCAACAAAGCGACATTCCATTATAAATGAATAGTTAAGTTTAGTGTTAAAGAACTCAAGTGTGATCGTCCTACTAAACTATTTTGTACATGTGCTCGTTTCCAGGTGCTACTTTAGAAACAACTTTTGATACAACGAATCATGTCGGTTAATGTGTAAGATGATGTTTACAAAGCTGGAAGAAAATGGTTTAAGACTGACTGACTTTTTATAAGCTGCTGCAAGCTGCTGAGTTCATACAAAGTGCATTTTAGAATTTTAAGGTTTTAGCCCACGTGTACGGCATTTTATTCATTTTTTTTTAATAATTACGATTTTCCAACTGCTATTGCTGTTTAAAAAATGTTCCAGGTCAGGGACCAACTATGCTGCAGTATACGAAATCTGCATACGGAGAATGTTTACGTACACAAGTTGCATGTCAAAGGAAGGTTGAAAAAAATTAGGTGACGTACCCCCCTTGCTCCTACCACAACGTTTTCTTGGGGAGAGGCGGTCGTATTTTGAAAGTCTTCTCAGCTTCAGTCGCCCGAATTCGATTCAATTTTCTTGAAAGATAATTGAAAGAAGAATTTATGACTAATTACTAGCTGACCCCGGTGTAACATACGCCGTTCTAGCAAACAGCCAACTCCTCACACCCTCCACCGCAACCTGCTCCCCATTCCCATGCTGGAATGCAAAGGCTGCTTGCCTGCTCTCTTCTGGCCGGACGTCATGATCCCTCATCGTCATGAAGTCTGCTCATAAGCGAAATATATATTCCTGGCAATGGTGTAAAAGTGGTATGACCCTTTTCTAATGTTTCATTTTTTTTTTTTTTTTTTTTGCAATAAACCAGGCGTTTTTAGCTTGCATAAAAAAAACGAGAAAGTAAAATTCTTCACCAATTACGAGGAAAACCGCTGATGGAGCGCCGTAAGTTATAACACTTATAAACTCATCTAGTAATTATCTTTAAATCAATAAAAATTTAACCATATTAAGTCAAGAGAAGCCGAACCCTATTTATAAGGGTGGGGTTGGGGGCCGAATCACCCAACCTTTTTTCGACCTTACACACAACAGCATACCTAACCACTGAACTGAACGTATAAAATGCGTTCTAATACTCTAATTTTTAACTTATGACTCACCAATAATTTGTCGCCCTTGAATTTCTTAAATTGTCGTTCAATAATATTTCATTGTTGTTCTTTTTTACCAGTGGTAAACTGTCCCTCTCTTCGTGGTTGGGGGAGATAACCCAGTTTGGGTTTGTGCTCCCGAAAAAAAACCGATTCCACGCATTTACTTTACGGTGTGACAAGAGGATGAGGGTTGGGGTAATAAGAGTAAAAAAATTAAATTAAAACTCATTTGTAATTTTGAATAAGCGTTTCGAGTTTAAGAATTCTAACTTAAATTTTAACTTAAATTCCGTTAAACCTGGTGGTAATTTTTTGTTAATGTTGTCTCCTTTATTCTGTGCTTTTTGCTGAACATTTTATGGGCATTGCCGGAAATAATAATTTTTCATACTTATGTTTCTTTTTTATATTCAGCTAAACTACTGTGTCAAAATGTTACGATTTATTACGGAGATGTTTACGTTGTAGTTATGTGTTTTCCCAACCAGATTTATGATGTTTAGCGTAATGGTGTGTATTTGCATCTCTTTTAGTGCCCATACTGCATGAATTGATTTAGTATAAAATGTGATTATTTTTATAGAGAAAATATACCAGAATTGTCATGATTCCAGGTAAAAATATTTAGGATACGGCTATGGAAGTGTTGACCCTACTGACAGGCAAGTAGACCCTCCCAATGGCATAAAAACACAGCGGATTAAACTTTAGACGTTAATTCGGCCATTAATTCGTCAATACATTTCGGCCTTATCACAACAAAGTACGTTAAAATTTATTTACGGACTAGTGAACAGCCATCTTTGACTTGTACCTAAATTTGAACTATCCATGTTTTCTAGAACACGAGTGAAAATTATGGGTCGACTCCATAAATTTGCATCCTTGGCAAATTAGAGAAAAAAAAACCGCAATATTGCTGTCCACACATGAGGGCCATCATCAGGCACATAAAACACAAGAGCAAACGAGAGACAGAGAGAGAGGTTAAGCACCTAACAACCACCTGCCGCCATTTTACCGGAAGTATAATATAGTGTTTCTTAATAAATGTGCTGAGGATGCAAATTTATGGATTCGACCCAAAATCTTCACTCATTTTTTTAGACAACAAAGCGTCCTATTGTATGCACAGTGCATCTTTTGAGTCCTGCGAGTATTTTATGAGCGGCCACGCCATCCTGGAGGGGGCAGCTTTAATCGACGGCCGCCATGGTTTTTGTAACCGTCTTGGATATCAACAAGCCACTCTGCTACTAAAACCGTACAATCGATTATCTGTGTTCGTTCTGCGGAGAACTCAAGATAGGCCACGGACACGGACACTATACTCTTCACCCTTTGTATTCATGTTGTTGTGACCAAGGACAACTATGTTGATGAGTTCATGGATGAATTAACATTTGTTGTTTTCATGTCATTGCAGCCATTATATACATTGTCTGTCAGCAAGCAAATGATAACAAAAGTCGCAGAATAAAATGAATAGCTTAAAGGGATTATCAAACTCATTGTTTTTAAATGACGTGCAATTTCTTTACTTAAATTTATTTGTCACTATTAACGTTGTCAGTATGGACAATTTCTTTAAGCAAATTTTGAAAAAAGTTAGTGACACTTGGCTTCACCGGGTCTTTCCGGTCACTAGTTCATTCACGTTACCGATTTCAGGGTCACTGGGCACATATAGAAAAAAAATTGAGTCGCTGCTAACATACTAAATGGTACAAATATTAATTTATTTCTGTATTTTTTAGCCTTGGTGTCACCAAGAATTTATAGGGTTGGGGAGGAGAATTTGTGACTGAGACCCATAAAGAAACGTCTTAGATACATTCATATTAGTTCAGGCTTAGTTTATACAGGGCGCCATGAGTTTTGTGTGGGAATTTCTACTCAGTTTTTACTTTAAATTAAACTAAACTAAACGAAACTAGCTTGAATTTAATTATTATTTAGCCTAGCTTTGTTGTAATTTAGTTTACCTTAGATTTTGGGGTATAAAACTATCAAAAATTACCTGATGGAACACGTGGCGCCCTCTGAAAACTCGGACTGAACTAATGGGGACGAATCTAACATGTGTCAATACTTTTTAGAGTTACAAATTCTCCTCCCAAACCCTATAAATTCTTGGTGACACCTATCAAAAATGTCAATAAAATTACCATCACAGTGACATAAACCTGTAGTTCAAGCAGAAATTTATATTGATGACGTCCTGTTGTGTTGTTTAAACATTGACACTTGTGCATGTTTGGCCTTAAAATTACTACGTGATTATTTAATCGATTTTCTACGTATGTGCTAAATAAAGCCTTCAGAAGGTGCTGGTTTAATCAGTGAATGCATCGCCTGAAAGTAGAGTGGGCGTAAATAAATTAAAGACTGGCTCAGCCAACATTTCTGGTTTAAAGCGGGGTTCTCACATGCAGATATTGAAAAATTGGAACACCCCTTGAAGTTCATCAACCAGGTAGGAGTAGCCTAAATAAATTTACAGTGTAGTCCTTGAAAGTTATACTCAAGATTGAATTAAAATTGCCATGCTGTTCGAAAATATTAGAAAATTTTTTTCAAAGGCTAACCTCTGAATTTCAAGTTTATGATAAGACTGTGGTGGCCGGTGTCAATTCTGATTTGTGGATTTTTTTCTTTTTTTTCTTCCATAAAAATCAATTTCCTGCTTGTTTGCTCAGCAAATTGTAGTAATATATGTGTAGTGTATACGAGTATTATACCTAAAGTAATCTTACACGTAAAAAATTGTTACAGTGTTTAGGATCTAACAACAGTGATTGATTAAAAAAGGTGCGTAAATTGGCGTACTACGTGCGGTAGCTACAATAGCGTGAAACATGCGAATGGTTGTATTATTTTTTTTAACTAGCCGTAAGTTTATCCAAGAATGAACACAAGCAAATAAACTTATTCTGCTTCTAAGATGTGAGGGAGATGTTCCTGTCTTGAACAAACTATATATTTAAATATTATGGATTAGTGTATTTAAATTTTGTGTTGTGGGTCTGCATTTATTGTGTGCGCGGTGATCTTGAGTCCTGCAAGTATTTTGTGAGCGGCTACGTCTTCCTGGATAGGGTGGCTTTAATCGATGGCCGCCATTGTTTTTGTAACCATCTTGGATATCAGCAAGGGACTCTGCTACTGAAAACGTACAATCGATTATCTGTGTTCGTTCTGCGGAGAACTCAAGATAGGCCTCGGACACTATAATAATTTTCCCTCGACTGAGAAATCCACGTACTGAATACATACTCTACCACCGCAAATAAAGAGAAAGAATTCTTTCTAAGGGCCAATTGTGGCTACCTGTGTGATTGTTATGTTACTCGTTATTTTTTTTTCCATTTGGCTAATTTGTCTAAGGGTGACAAGCAATATAATTGCGTGCTAAAACTTAACATTTGTTTGTTTTATTTGTACTTTTTATGTGTTACTATACAATATTTACTTGAGTATACTGAATATCGAACATTTCGTATCACTGTCTTGGTGTTAACACTTTAGTGATATTTTGGTGTGTAAGTAAATTAGTTGTACCAAAGTTAAAAAAAACACGTGTGTATAATTGTCGTTTGTGGTTGGTTTAATTATTTATGACGCACCATTTTTCGTAATTTCAATATTTGCTTACTAACAACAGGGTAGAACTTGTAAATTACTGCATTCATACTTACATCATTACTGATATACTGCACAAGGAACGTAGTTTGTAATAAATTAAACACTTCTTGAGTGCGTAAAAAAAATAAGACTGTAAGAAACTAGTATTCGTGTCATTGTGATTTTATGTTGCAAGTAATGTTTGGTAATATTTTTGACAGTGCTGACAATAAGAAAGCTTTCGGTAATTCTAGAATTCATTTAAAGTGCAGTTTTAAAGTTTTTGTTAATTTACAACAATGTTGAGCAAAGGTTACCAGAAAGGTAATTCAGATATAACCCAACATCGAAGGTTATAGGTTTAAAATAATGTGGTACAGTAAGCCACCGTTATAGTGTAACGTTCCAGCAGTGTGGCCAGGATTCGAACCCGGATTCGAATGCCAGTGTTGTCATAAGCATTCTTTGTTGACTGGTCAGAATAGTTTAAGTATTAGCAAAATTACGATTTTATTGATATTCCCTTTCTTGCCATACCCTTCCTTCACTTCTTAAATTACCCTTGATCACGGTGGCCAAATGGGTCACTATGGGTGAAATAGAGTGAAGTGACCATATTGTAGATGCAAAGATTATTCAGCTAGACTAATTTTGATGCTTTCTTGTACAACTTGACACTGTGGAAGCACTCGTTGCTAGGGTGGCTCATTAGTCATTGCACCTTCACTTCCACGTATCACCTCCACTAGGGATGGGTCGGTAACCGAAACCGATTCGGATTTTGTGTCGGTTTTTCATACGGTGTTCAAAAAAATCAAAAATTGATTAGTTGTTTTAAATTTTTTTAATAACTATCATTTTCTACATATAAATAAAGCTCCTAGCCATTAAAACGAAAATAGTAGAGGAAAATGGCGCCACAGCTAGACCCATGGTCAATGACGATGCGGAAAGTGAAAGCAGGAGTTAGTTAGAAGCTAGTAATACTACTGTTACAAGAAAAAAACTACGAACATCTATTTGGGAATGGATGGATGGTGGCAAAAACCGATACCGAAACCGCGGTATTGTGGGCGTGAAAACCGAAACCGGAACCGAAGTCTAAAATATGAAACCGACCCATCCCTGACCTCCACAAAATGACTTCGTATCTTTGTCACCGAGTTGGTAAAGGACTTACTCGACGGTCTTTTATTGCATATGGCTGGCTAGCTGGACTATTTTAATAATAGCGTGCATTTGTTGTTGACCAATTTCTGACTCAATTTTACAGTGATTTTTGCGTACATAAATTAAATTAGAGTTTATCACTACCCACACCACTATGAACAGTATGAATGGTAACATAAACACTACGATTGACTTCCAAGAATGTAGGATTCTCATCACTGTTGTACCTGGATGTACAGTTCCGGTAAAAAAAAAACGCCTTCCTTATACGGAAGAAGTGGAGGATTAATGTATGTGACTCTGAAAGAAAATGATGATATCTCAAAAACTACAGGGCAGAATTGAATGAAACAAAAACTGGGTTGCGTATTATGATATCAGCTATATTTGTATGCTTATTACATGAAATGGTAAGTAGCCAAATATAACTGGCCGAGCGAGCAACACGAGTTGATAACTAATAGTATATCTCATAAACTACTGGAAAGAATGGAATAAAATAAAAAACTGGACTAATTGTTATGATGTATGCTGTATTTATATACGTATGACGTGCAATGTTAAGCAACAAAATATAATATGCAATTCAGTCTTTGTTTCATGAAAATCCATCCACCAGTTTTCAAGATATCGGATATCATTAAGTTTTTCTCGCTCGGCCAATTTTTTTTCAGTCAGATAACGTAGTATTTAATAAGGGTAGAAATACACTAGACAATCTAATAAGTATTTCAGTCTTTGTTTCATGAAAATCCGTCCAGTAGTTTTCAAGATAAGTGAATATCTCCATGGTTGTTATTACGACCCTCGATATAACGAAAAAGGGCGTTTTTTTTACCGGAACTGTACGTTGCTTATGGTAATGGAAGTTGTAGATTCGGAAGGTTGCTTTGCAGTTGTATAAATAAATGCTGTTATTTAATACCTCGAATGTCTAGTTCGTCAATATCTTAATAACTTAATGTTAACACAGTGCGAGTTGTACCAATTTAAGCAGGAAATACATCTTGCTTCTCTTTCTGTAAAAACGTGCGAGATTAAAAGAATGAACAGTATTGTGTGTTGCAGCGTTTTTCAAGCCAATCTCAGGGATATGCTAAGGTATACGACCTATGTAGGACGACCTCTTGTTGGACAAAGGTTGTATCAAATAACCAAAAGTCGATCACCCATGCATGAGTGCTTCATTTTCTATTGTGTGAAACGTATATTGATGTAATGTTACTGCTGTTAATATTCAAAGTGTTACTTTTACATTTATTGTTAAAGTCATGTATGTTATTACGATGAGGATTTGTTCAAATCGTGAATGCCCCAAATACGTATCATTGTACAGTACAAAATGCGGTCAGAGGTATCACTGTCAGGGCACTATTGTACAAACCAAACCATGCTATATTGTATTTTACAAATATTGTCGTTTAATAAACACTATTCTGTCATTTTGTTTGTCGTATCGTGTCTAGTTACAACTTCATTCGACAAGATCTTGTTAACGCTGTGTGATTATTGTGATAATCACAAATGTCACGCGAATGTCAAGTGAAGTTGGCATAACGTAAATGTGTGATAATGAGCAAATAACCATTGATAAGGTTGTTAAGGGAGCGGTTAATCCCTTGTTTTTGGACATGTGGTGGTGGGAGTTGCAGCACTGGGTTAATGAAGGATTAACCCGTTCTGATCTAACCTATCCCCATTACGGGAAATATGCTGTTCATGCTGTTGGGTTCCAAGAAACCTTCTTAATGGAATCATATGTTGCTCGGTCTAAGATGGTTCAGTGGACTTTATTGGATATTAAACCATCATTAGCCGTAAAACCGACTTCCCACGGTACTTCCGGTTCTGTGATGTCACTTCTGGTCTGTGCAGTATGATGCCATTTCCGTCCATACTGCGCACGTATCACGACCGACTTTGGTTTCCAGTCAGGTGAATGCTGACGTAATTTCCCGTCAGCCATGACGCATAAAAAACTGGATTTACTTTTGAATTTAAAAAAATAAAATAAAAACGGATGGTTTTGGGTTTTGATTTTGAAAAATAAAAAAAATTATAACATTTAAAGAAAAATCACTTACGGTTTCGATTGTTCACACTAGGCCGACCCATACAGTGGTGTAATAGACTCCTACCTTATTTTGCAGTTTCAGTTACTAATTTTAAAATTGAAAATGACTACCAAAAACTAAAACAACAAAACTGCACTATCAGTTTCTATTTCTGGTGGTGACACTCCCATACAGACAAGTTATAGCCTACTCTGCTCTTGTTGCTACAATTTTGGCTATTGAGCTTAAATTTAAAATGGTTACGTTTCCTGGTTTTGAAACAATACTATACACGTGTAATAGCTATAACCAAGAATTTATAGGGCTGGGGAGGAGAATTTGTGACTGAGACCCATACTTAAAACGCCTTGGATACATTCATATTAGTTCAGTCTTAGTTTATAGAGGGCGCCATGTGTTTTATGTGGGAATTTCTACTCAGTTTTTAGCTTAAAATTAAACTAAACTAAACGAAACTAGCTTGAATTTAATTATTATTTAGCCTAGCTTTGGTGTAATTTAGTTTACCTTAGATTTGGTAGCAAAAATTACCAGATGGAACACGTGGCGACCTCTGAAAACTCGGACTGAACTAATGGGGACGAATCTAACATTGTTCAATAGTGACTAGAGTTACAAATTCTCCTCCCAAACCCTATAAATTCTTGCTATAACTGACTGAATAAATATCCACAATTTCCAGATTAAATCTAAAATGTTTTAGTTTAACAGACTCTTCAGTTCAGCTTTAGGAAGTTCCCTGGCATATATATACTCAGAATTGGAGGCCAGCTGTCTAGCCCGCAAAAGAGAACCGGGTACTTTAGGTTGTAAGAAAGAGAACGTTATTTCAAAGTATGTATTGAAATGAGAGATAATCTCAGCTGCAAAATAAAACGAAAATCAATAGGGACTCTCTAAACTATACCAGAATGGTAAAACTGGATAAACCTTAAAGGGAAATTGTACTGATATAAACCAAAGACATGACTTGCGCTTAATATGTATAACAAACAACTAGTCTTTCTTCAAAGTAATTGTAACAGGGCATTTTTTAACATAGTAACTGATGCTCCAAGTGGAACACCAGCCTTCACGATCGGAGCACCAGTCAACATCTTGGAGTAGTGGAGCACCACCCATTGTGGCTCTTTCCCTAAAGTTCAAATTAGTTTTTCGTCTGAAAAAAAACTAAAATCATTTCTTTAAAAAATAACCTTATTACATATGTGCAATTCGTTCATTACCGGTTGTTTTCCGAAATTTCTAATTGCGAATACCAAGATGAATAAATAATACAGTTTTACTTTAATTGTACCATTTTGTGTGCATGACACAGGG
Source organism: Lithobius niger (assembly GCA_023313725.1). NCBI lineage: Eukaryota > Metazoa > Arthropoda > Chilopoda > Lithobiomorpha > Lithobiidae > Lithobius > Lithobius niger. Next base: position 119,561 of record JAHWFP010131129.1, on the reverse strand, counting down.
TATAATACTGTCTATTAAATAACTTTTTAATGTAAAATTTCTGAAAATTTGATTTTAAGTCCACAAATGTATTAAATTCCCCCCACCCTCTTGCACGTCTGTCAGTCCTATGGTCACAAAGTCGTGCCGTTTTCACTATTTGGAGCACCATTTTCATATTCCTTAAAAAATGCTCTGAATTGTAATAAATAAATCCAAGCAAAAGCATCAGTTACATTTACATAAAGTTTGTATTTACAGTACAAAGAAAGCAAAAAAATACACCGTAGCAAAGTAAACAAATATTAGTTCGTGTGTCAGTTATATTGGGGTCAATCTCCTGCATTCTGAAGTGTCCGTATGCCTGACCTAACCCCATACTATCCAACCAGCATTTCGAATCCTGGAGAGTTTATTCTGAACAGTGTTTCAGATAACATACTTAATGTGTGTGCGGCATATCTTGAGTCCTGCAAGTATTTTGTGATCGGCTACGTCTTCCTGGAAGGGGTGGCTTTAATCGATGGCCGCCATTGTTTTTGCAACCATCTTGGATATCAACCAGCCAGTATTTGCAAGACATTTACGAGTGGATGCCAGCAAATGTAATGAATTGTGTGAATGCAATCTTCGCTATCTTGTGAAAACATGTGATGGATTTGCGTCGCGACATCACGTAGAGCGAGAGCTGCAACAACCGATTCTAAAACAAATGATTTTCATGGTGACTTTTAGAAGCTGGTGCAAACAAGACCCCTGGGGCGATGTGCTAAATCTTCCATCGTTTCATTTACGGCGCGCTGAGAGAGCTTCTTTGCCTATACCTCTAACGTGTTGCCGAATGATGCAGTACAACCCCAACAATATTTTACATTTCGACAGGTGGAGTTAGTGTGCCAGCTTTCTTTTCCTTCCCTCCTAAAGCCCAGATAAAAACGAACGAGCCCAAAATAGGGTTGTGAGCCATTTTAAAAGGTCAACAGAAACCTCAAATTTGACAGAAGAGTCGTTTTGAATTTTTGTTTTGTTTTTCCATACATGTAGCCAGCACAGCTGTGGCTTTGTCTATGCCATGTAAGTCACCAAATTAAAACAAAACAACGTTGAAAGTAGACAATCAGCAGATTTTCTTGATTTTTGATAACCGACATAAGCCTGTGTGCGATTCTAAAAGGTGAATCGAACCTCGAATTTTGTCAATACAGCATTCTAGTATTTTTTTTCATTTATTTTTCATATATGTTAAGAATCTGTTTCCGATGTGTGACGCTCGATTTGAGGCTTGTGTGAAAGGAAAAAAAAACTTTGGAAAGTAGGGCTAGGCAAGAGTTTTGGTCACTTGATCAATGGCGTCAGTAGAAACTGGGTGGTTCTCACAAAAACTTGAAAAAACGAACCTCGAAATTAGCAGTGAGAATTACGAGCACAATTTCGACAAATAGTACACGAATTGGAGTAACAGGAACTGTCGTGTGCTCTTTGATAGCTAAATAAAAGAATTTACTGTGAATATTTGAAAAAAAAATCCCATGCATTTACCGTGGTTCGAATACATTTCTCCATCAGATAGCGGGTTTGTTGAGAGAAGCCTTTGTATAAGATAAGCTGCTCATGAGAAAAAAATCTGCCCGACATTGAAAAGCTATCACCCATTATGTCACCGTCAGTTGGAGGTGTGTGTCGTAGGAAGAGAGATGCCGCAACCCCCGACAACGTTATGCCAACCCTTGTGCCACACCTTTTGTTACGACACCATAGTTAACACAAAGCACTACAAATAATTCTACCTTAAAATAAAGTGTTGTATGGGTTTAATAGAGGGGGAGGGATGGGTGGAGATCATGTAAAATACTCGTAAAATTCCGCCCCCTAGAAAAAAATATTATTTCCGCGTACGAATTCCTGCACTTTAAACCATGCATGGATGATAATAGACGACGTGGATGTGATGTGAGCTGCCTTCCCCACTTCTTATTTCGGCATATTCTAATTCTAGGCCTAATCTTAACTTTTCATGAAGAAATATTTTTCTGAAAATTTTTTCCTGAAAACAAAACCCAATGGGGGTGGACGGGGAATCTGGATTAAGCCGACTAGTCTTCAGGTCTGGGAATAGCTCTGCTGTAGCTCTGAGGCATTGCATTGAATGTACCAACCCAACAGTCGAACATCCCTGGCCTATGTATGCTTTTTGCATGGAAAAAATAAGCGTGAAAAATATCACCAAAACTGCTATTAGTACAGGCTCAGTAATATTTGCAAGCAGTAATGTTGACATGATCTTGAAGCAAGGTTCGTTATGTCATGCTAATGCTGACTGGGCTTAAACTGTTTGTCCCGCTCCCTGCCTGAACGTCAGTTCATGGTTTATGAACAAGCTCAGTTCACGTATTTTTTCAAATAAAATACCTTGTAATATACTTATACAAAAGTACACAAAACTTAACTTTCCATAGGAATGTTTTTTCTTGCCACTATACTACCTAAATAACTTCCTGTTTTCGCGGAATTAAAAGCATAGAGGTAGAAAGTATAGGTAGAGGTGAAAGGTAAAAAATAATAAATGAAAAAAAAAAAACTCGGAAGTTTGAATGAGCGTTACAAACCAGCATGCAAACAGACAGACAGGCAAATATACTGTTACACACGTACATACATGAGCATGTTCGCGTTGTTTTCTTATAATAAAATTCTTGTAATGCTGAATCAATAAGTATAAGTAAAAAACATTTTGCCCCACCCGTGATAGGAACTACGGCAATTATCCACAACAAAAACAGGGAAAAAATATACAGTGTTATGCAAGATCAAAATAAATTAAGTTAGACTTGAGTGGCAGCATTCCAGTGTATCACGGGAAGCCTTCAGAGCTGCAGTAAATTATTTAGCAATCGGCCTTTATTTATTGGCCGTGCCCTTTTCTGTTTTGATATTTGCTTTTTTTATTAGGCGGACTATTAGTGATCATTGATCCTTGTCCTTGCTTCGCAACGAAATATTTATGTAATTTTTTTAACGTGACGATCTACATACGTTAAGACTTTTAAACTCTTTACATTTTTTAAGTATTTTATTCATTGTTTTGTTTTTTGACAAATGGCCATCCACCCTTCTCCTTCTTTTCCATTCGACTGGCGATACCATCGGGGATCTTTGTGTCCCTGGCAGGTCTAACCTTGGTGGTAAGGCAGTTGATATCCTAACCCACCTTTCCTAATTTGATCCCACCTTTCCATTGGTCATGCAATTTTTAAAAATTAATTTTTACCTATACGCAAGCTCTTGAATTTTATTTTGTATTAGTTTTTACTTTCCACCTTCGCATTCCCTATCTTTCAAGGGTTTTTTTTTATAGTTTTTATTTACACACATTTGAAACGCAGCCCCTATTAAGGCTGGCAGTCACCGATCCTCGGGATCCTTGCCAAACCTGTTGCTCCGGCAACAAAATGATTATTATTATTATTATTAATATTATTATTATTATTATTATTATTATTATTATTATTATTATTAGCTGATTGTAGAAGCACTAGCAGACAAACAGCTCCAAGCACGAACGGTAGCCGGGACAAGGAGTCCTGGAAGTTACTTCTCTTGCATTGGAACAGCGTTATTTTACAAGGATGATCTCTGAATCTCTGAATACAAGGTGGTCAGGTTTGTCAACGAAGTCAACCAGGTTCAAGATTGTTTCCCCTTTTTCTAAGTTATACAGCATTATCGGACGCCGTTCAACTAGCGGCCGGTCCAGTGTCGCCCACAGTCAAGCACACTCAGTAAGTTTGTAACACAGGCTATCTGTCTCCAAGCATTGCATACCATCCTTGCGCCCTTCCTTCCTTTCAACACCTTCCAACCAGGGGCGTTGCGAAGCCTTAGTAAGTAGGGGGGCCTCTGGCCAAAAAAAATCCGCCTTTTGACCCAATATTTGCCGACTTCTACCGCAAAGTTTTCATCTCTACGTAAATGGTCAAATGATCTCGGATGTCCCATATAAACGCGCAGCATTGATATGGAATAAATTGGAATATCAACGCTGTCCGGTATTTCTTTCTGTAGGTATAATTTCACCAAGGGCGTAGAGGTTTCGTTTGGGCAAAATGCTAATGAACAAATCGTTATGATCGACGTGAATTTGCTAGTAATCCAAGAGGAGGACTAATTTCATTTAAAGCTGCATTCAGATGAACAAGGGCACATGCAGAAGAGCCAAAAAGGCGGGAGCGGGGCTCTCGCCTCATTTTGGAAGACCTTTTTCTTTTTTTTGGCCTTTTTTGGAACGTGCCTTCTTTGCCTAATTAGTGTTACAGATCGTAGAAGAGCTTTTGAAATGCCTTTGTTTAAAGGTTTTTGCTGGTGTTTTTACGGATTTTCTCCATAAGTCTGTCTACCAAACGGACAGAAAAAGGCAAAAAGGCAAAGAAAAAGGACAAAAAAGGAACGGAGGGGGGGGGAGGGGAGGGGATACCAAGCTGCGCTACATAGCTAAGGTGCGGTCTAACAAGCAAATCAAACAGGATTTTTCTGACCTGTGATGGGCACTCCTTCATCACCCTGCCCATAAAGCCTGCCATCCTATTTGGCTTGTTAATAATCACATTCACACGTGAAGTCCATGTACCTCATCAGTAATGTTAATGCCCAAGTATTTAGGTTCTTTCACACCACACGTATGATAGCCTCTTGACCAACCTTGCAATCTGGTACCCCAATGTTTTCATATTTCTTACGTGCCACTCTCATCACTTTAATATTGGAGGGGTTCAAGTCCATATCCCACCTTTTATACCACTTCACCAGCTCATTTATGTCTAATTGGAGTGCCATGGTGTCCGCCTCCCCTAAAATCGGTCTGTGTATTTCACAGTCATCAGCAAGCAGGGATCATTCGCACGAAAAACACTGCGGCAGGTCATTTATCAACATTAAAAACAAAATGGGACCTATAACGGAACCCTGCGGGACGCCGGATGACACAGGGACAGGCTTAGATGGTACACCCTCCATTTGCACAAACTGAGTCCACTCCTTAACTTCATCACTAAGACTAAAAGAACTCAGTTTGTGGATCAAATGGTGGTATGTTACTTTATCGAAAGCTTTGGCTAAGTCAAATGAGATGATATCAGTCACACCACCCAACTCCATATTTCTAGCGAGAGAATGTATCAATCTGATAAGCAGAAGCTCACATGAAGCCCCATTCCTGAAACCAAATTGAACATGCTACCATATTACCCTTGCTTCTAGTAATGGTGTGTTCCATAATTTTGCAGGGCAAGCTAGTAAGAGATATAGGGCGATAGTTGGCAACATCAGTCCGAATGAAGGCAGCCGTCAAGTAAAGATTGACTGAAAATGTCACACAAAAACTGGGGCTGGGAAATGAAACCAGCAGCTTCTCGCCCGGACGACTTTGTGAAGAGCGACGAAGTATAGTAATCGAAGTTAAAGGGACATAAATCCTTCCGGTATGTCGTGCGACTTGTTGAGATTAGCGTTTTCAACATTTATACAGGTTAGAGTTAATGTCGCAAATTCATCTCGCACGAAAGGAAAAAAACAAGAAAATTAATGTGTTGGCAACATTTACATATGTTTGAACTAATGTCGCAAAACTAAGTCACGCTGGAAAGCCAACAGGAACGCATGTGCCTTTAATGGGTTGGTTCATTCATTAATCCAGGCTGCTTACGTTTGAAGGCTTCCCTGCCTAACAAGTTGACACGACAGGCTTGTACTACAGAGCTTCTGCTCCGTGCTTGTTGAATTGGAGTTGCTGTTTGTTGGGAGCAAGGCCCGCTGAGATAGTAGCTGCGCTCCACTCCAGGCCCGTCAGTTGCTTAGGTTTAGTGACAGACACGCCAGGAGTCGTGCAGTACCATACGGCATGAGGATTGGTATCTGAACAAAATTTATGCTTTAGACTTTAAACACGTAAAGGTAACGATCAAATTGCGATATCTGACGCATATTGAGGGCTTTTCACGTATTCAGTTAGTCCAGGTACAATTTCCTTTGGGTTTTAAATCCGTACGGTACTGGACGACGCCTAGCGTGTCCGTCACTAAACAGAAGCAAGCTAACGAGCCTGGAATGGAGCACAGCTACTATCTCAGCGGGCCTTGGTTGGCAGCATAAAATTAAGTTCACATTACCCACAAATCGAGTATATTGCTCATTGTCATCAAAACTCAAAATGAGAAAAGAAACAATTTTTTTTAGATGTGCGGGCCCCGTGAGTGACGGGGCCTGGGTACAGTGGGTCCACTTACCCTGTCCCCCCCCCGCAGTTGTGAGGGCCCTGCCAACCCTGAAGACGAATCAGCGGTGCTCTTCCCCAATGCGAACCAATTTAGTGAAATAGGGTCCCCCTCCCCCAAGACTGCCTATTTCAACAGAAAAAAAATGTTCACGAATGTCATATTGAGGCATACATAACTATAAATACTGACGATTATTCCATGTATAGCTTGCGTGCGACCCAACCATAAAAAAACATATATTTGTGTACCACCCCAATTGTAAATTGTGTACGATTACTTTTATTTTTAATTTCGGTTTTCAGTTATCTGATCATTAAAAGAGGGAAAAAAAACGAATAATCGGTTAACAAAACGTCCGGAAATTACGAAGCGACCACTAAACCAAGTCCAATATTATCTCTTTTTTTTTTACGGCGTTGTGAACTTAGTGAACGCCATCCGTTAAAAATATATATGCTTTGTCACCCACTTATATGGTTACACGTAAGCAGGAATTCGGCACGCCGCCCCCAAAAAACCTAGGCGGGGTGGCGAGGTGGCGATCTTCCTACGACCCTGACTGCAGCTTTAAACTATTGCAAAAGCCGTTAATTAAAACCACGCAACTGCCCCCCGCCCCCCCCAAAAAAAAGCACCGGATATTAAAAATCGAGGAAGAGACAGTTAATGTTGTTGTTGTTAATGTTGTTGTTGAAGGGATAATATCTGGCTTTATTTGGTAGTGTTTAGATTACCAAGTGATGTATTTTTGGTATAGTTACTGTAAGGTTTACCCAACCGAGGTCAAACCCTACCGTAATGCCAACTTACGTAACTTTCCGCTAGCTCCAGTACTGTAGGGGTGGCTTTCCTGTAATGCTCACATATCCCATTTTCTGTCGGCTGGGGTCGATTGGTTGCTACGGGCGACGTGGGGGACCAATCAGAAGCTTCGTGATGAATACGTCACAGCTGAAACCTATTTAGCAGTCCTGTAAATCCAGAAGTGTGAATTTGATGAATATGCTTTATAGGTCTCGTCAGACGCTAAATAAAGAATGGCAGTTAACACTCGGACCGTGGGTTAGACTGGTTAGATAGATTAAATTTCTTGGATTATGAGCTGCATTTATCAGACTTTGTGCGCAGTTCAGTACTTTTGTTTTAGAGGGGAGGGGGGGGGGAGGGAAGCAACAAAAATTAGAATTCAGCTAAAAGGTCTAAATAAGTTGTGTGTGTGGGAAGGAGGGGCGGGGTTCGATTAAGTCCCTCTGAGCCCTGTAAAACAGCTCAATTTCAGAATTGTTGTGCCTTCGAAGAATTTATAATGCCTGTTTTCAGAATTCATTCTGCAATTAATGCCTTATTAACTAAGGGTCTTGCAGTGACGCTCTCCCCCCCCCCAACAGGTGTGCCGCTGGTATTTATCAGTTGTTTAATTAGACTTTACGAAATTCGGTGTTCGAGTGGTACTTACTAAACCGGCATGCGTTATGCGACACTGAGAATCGGTTTTTCCCCGTTTTTTTTAATCCACAATTCAATTAAAAAAAAAGTAAGTTCTGTTAGCTAAAAACTGAATACAAATTTACAGTATTATCTTGAACGCGATATGCCCACTCCTCCACAGGCATAAGACACTCACTGAACCCGTTGTTAATGTCACAGTAGTGACTAGGCTCCATTCGACCGAGAACGCATACGACCATCGGCAGTAGAAAAGGAATACAAATAAATACAGAGGCTCATCGTTTTAAATTATATAAGGGAAAGAGCAAAACATGTTAAACAACCGGGG